>APFE031069645.1:16114-32429 GCA_000404065.3 Pinus taeda
TTGTTTGTTTTATTTATTAGGGGCTTCCATGTGTTACTTAGCTTAAGGCCATCATCTTTATTCATGTTATTAGGGGTTTTTTCGATTTCTATAGCTTCCTTCACCCTTCTTTTTAAGTAGTGGTCTTCCTTATGAATTAATTTTGCTTCTTCTATGCATATATAGTGTGTGGATGAGCATGCATGCTCAGCTAGACCATATTTTTCTGATCTATTTTTTGAAATATCATTAATATGCTCTCTTAACCTAATGCCGAAAGATCTTCCTGTTTCCCCTATATATATTTTACCACAAGAACAAGGGACTGAGTAAACGCCTTTTAGATTTTTTGGGTCTATTTGGTATTTGGCGGAGCTTAGCATGTTTTTGATGGTGTTAGGGGGAGTGAAGGCCACCATAATGTTGTGTTTAGTGAGAATTCTGGATATTTTGTTTGTGATGCCTTTAATATAGGGTAAGGAGATTCTAGGGTTTTCTAGGGTTTTCCTTTTTTGGTTATTGGTTGTGGATTTTTTGATAATTTTATGGATGACGCTTTTATCATAGCCATTGTTTATGAAAACTTTGTAGAGGTGGTTGAGCTCTTCTTCTAGATGTTCAGGGTCTGAGATCCTTGAGGCTCTGGTAGCTAGGGTTTTCTAGTTGCAATTGTGCATTGTGACATGCCCATCCCTAATAGATATGTTTTATGATGTGGAATGGTTTCCAACTTTAAAATTTTGACAATGTTTCTAGAGATGAGATTGTCTTGAGAGCCACTATCAAAAAGAGTATCAATTTTTCTATGATTCAAGATTACCCTTATGTGGAAAAGTTCTATCCTCTTCTTTTCATTTGGAGTTTCATTGTGCAAATTTGAAGTACTAGTGTTAGCAATGGATTCTTTTCCTTTCATACCCATGGCTGTAATTTTAGCTTCATCGCTTGAATTGGATTCCAAATCTTATTGAATGGTTTCGACTATCTTTTGTTTTCCCTTGTTGTTGAATTTCTTTGGTTTCATCTAAGGATAAATCTTCCAACAATGAGCTTCATCGTGACCCTTTTTGCAACAATTCTTGCATGTTAGTTTCTATCCTTCCTTATTAATGGATGCATTTTTCTTTCCTTTCCCTTTGAAATCCTTTTCTTTTCCTTTACCCTTAAATGGCTTTTTACTACCCTCTTCTAGAGTATTTTTCCCTCTTGCCTCAAGGAGTGGCTTGCACACAAACCTCATCTAGACTAGTGGGACTAAACATTAAGATATTATGCCTCAGGTAGCTATGTAAACCCCCTATATAATTCAACAACGTATCTTGTGATTGCAAATATACACCTAACATTAAATACCTTCTAAATTCTTGGGTGTAATATTGCACATTTTGACCTTTAAGTTGGCTAAAGTTCTTCCAATTCATGATGTCTTTCTGAAGATATTCTAGAGGGTAAAATTTTCTTTTAATTGCATTAATCAAATTATACCAAGAAATTGAGATCTTACCATGTTGTTTTATCTCTTCTTATGCCTTCACTTCCCACCATACTAATGATGTACCCTCCAGTCTCAAGGAAGCTAGCTGAATATTTGTATCATCATCTTGAAGGTTTTGAATTATGCAATAGACACCCAACTGATGAACCCAATTGATAAGCTTCTCTGCATCAACTTTACCACTATACATGGGAATTTCAAATTTAACATCAAGTTTTAAGTTGGGTGTTTTACCAACTCCTTTTCAGCAATGTTGATGAGTATGAGTAAGGGTTGTGTTAGTGGAAGATGATGAATATGTCTCTGAAGTTGAAGATGAAGATGATGGTGGAGATGTTAGAGGTTTACCTCCATTTCCATTACCTCGTCCTCCTGAAGAACTTTCTCCTTTTGGATTCTTGGAGCTTTCACCCTGTAGTCTTGTATTCCACTATTCATGGAGGACTTTCACTATCTTTGTCATGTCAAAGAAAGCCTTCCCAAAAACCTTCTCATCCTCTGACATGTTTGTAGGCTCTTCTTCATGTGACATGCTTACTGAAGCTTCAACTACAATTTGAGGTAGAACTTGTGGTGGAGATTGTGGCAATCTTTCACTCCTCCTTGACCCAACTTCAGGACCTTCAACTAGCTTTCCTTCTCCTCTATTGAGCTTCAACCTTGTAAGCATCACATTCACTTGCAAACAATTAAATCCTCTCACAAAGAAAACAAATATCTTTGATACCAAGCTTGATCTAAATGGGAAATTTGGTTTTTTGGTGCTAAATTCCTCTTCAAAATATGTAAAAGTGCTTAAGGATTCATGAGGTTAATTGCAAGTTTTAACATGAGATTTTGAATGTTTTTATGTGAATTTCATGAAGAAATTAACATAAACAAATGACTAAAAGACAACATATAACAGATATGAACATCACCAAAACAATATGACAACAACACGTGATGAAGGAATTCATCCCGCCTAGGCTATGTCTCCTTGGTCCAACTTCTAATGGATTGGCCCTCTATATTATGCTCAAAAGTTTGAATACGTTAGTTTACAATGTTCAAACAACTCTAAAACCTGCTCCAATGGCTCCAAAATGCCCAAAAATTATTGTCTAGCCTCTTTCTGCTCCAGATTTGTTCAAAAAATGAAGAATTTATGGCTTCCCCAAGTCTTCCAACTAATCGCACCTCAATTTCCCCAAAATCCATCATAATCTTACAATTTTGCCTCCAATTACTTTAACTGAGCACTGATTTTGCCTAATTTCGACCAAATTTGTTGGATGGATTACGAGCACTATGTGGTCGTTCAAGTTCCACATTGATCGAACAACATTAAATTTTGAGCAAATTTTTGAGGACATGATCAATTTATCTGTTTAATGATGCACATAGAAAAGAGAATGCAACCATCAATTTAACAAACTTGCTAAGGATGGTTGAAGGTGACATAAACCTTCAAAATACTCAGGCCACAACCCTCTACTATGAGAATGAGATTATAGTTAAGCTCATGAAGAGACTAGACTTCATGCAAGGACTAAGCACATACATCACTTCAACAAGAAAAAAAAAAGCAACACAAAGAAGATGAATTTATGTGTCGCAAAACTGAAAATAGGCTTGCAGACATTTTCACAAAGGCATTGGAGATGAAAAACATTCAAAATATTGGAATGACCCTTTCCATGAAAGAAAATAAAATGAACATTTGTGTTGCGGGGGTTCTAAGATCTAAGATGTAATGTGTTAGGGTCCAACCCTAATCCCCTTATTTATGTAATAGGGTCAAGTCCTAGTTATAGTTAATTAAAGAGACAATAAATCCCATATTAATAATTGTAAGTGGTTGACCTACATTTAAAGAAAGGGACCACAATTAGTTGCAAGCAGGCCATGGTATTAGATAGATGGTATTAAGAGAACCATGGTACTGACCCATGATATTGCATGTATGAATCTTATATAAAGGATAGAGACTCCCATTAAGGAGCGTTGTGTCTTATTTTATAAAGAGCTCTTCTCCATTGGAGGTTTCCCCCTCAAAGAGGCAAGTGAACATTGCTTTCATCTCTAAATAATAAAATACTTTTTGTTATTTCTCATTTTGTTCTATGTTTTGGGTTGTATTTCTTTGTATATTTGGTATTTTGGCATCTTCTCGTAGGTCAAGAGCATAAAAAGTGGTATTCGAGTGCTTTCCAAGGCTTTTCATAATTTTTTTAGGCTAGAGACATTTTCTGGCATCTTTAAACCACTGAATCTATCATTGGGCACATAAACCTACGGATTTGGGGAGGTATGCACACAGGAAATATAAGAGGAGGTCCTGTTTGTTGGACTCCCTTGTAACCTCTATGGGGACCCCTTCGAGTAGTAGCGCATTAGAGAGAACCATGCATCGACTGTCTTCCAAATACCCTCTGGGTATATCGGAAGCCCGCTAGGCTCACCTGAAAGATTGCCCATTATCTTCTTTTCCAGATCAGATCTAGCAGTTGGGGTTTTGTCACCATCACAACAATCAGATCCACTAGTTCAAGGTTTATCGCCACAGTACCATTCAGATCTAGCAACTGGGGTTCTGTCACTGCTGTAGTCCAGGTCACATTCAGTAGTTGACGGTTTCACAGGAAGATCTGACCATTTGTGCAGGGAGGCTTGTGGCTCC
Organism: Pinus taeda; assembly: GCA_000404065.3. Taxonomy (NCBI): domain Eukaryota; kingdom Viridiplantae; phylum Streptophyta; class Pinopsida; order Pinales; family Pinaceae; genus Pinus; species Pinus taeda. The sequence continues at coordinate 20,251 of APFE031069645.1, forward strand.
TATACCCTAGGGTGATCCTTGTAGGACATTGGGTAGGATTAACGTTTTTTGGAAATTGGCTAGTGCAATATTGATAAGCAGGGAGTAAAACTCCTTTCGGAGTTATACTCATTCCCAGGAAACTAAGAGACTCAGGCCATAAGAATAAGAAAGATGAGCTGAGCGAGGTGGTACCATTCACTTATCAGCTTCAATTTTTTGGTGGTCCCAAATTTTTTCAAAGTGACAACAAGTGACTCAGATTTGTGTATGGTAGAAACTAGAGCTCAAGCCATGGCCAACGAGAAGATCAAGACCATTGAAAAATAGTTGGCTTCTTTAATGAACCAGATGTAGACATTCATGGCCACATTCACAAGGGGCAAGGCGACACTGCAATCGGAGGCACATGGTTTTAATGAAGACCTTGAAGGAGAATCTAGCCATCATCGTCATTTCCATGGAAATCACCAACATTCCCACCCTCGACCACCCATGTTGGACATGTACAAATTTGATGGTTCTAATCTAGTAGTATGTGTAGCACAAATGGATCAATATTTCACTCTGAATAACATCGTAGATGATGAAACTAAACTACGTGTGGGAGGCCTTTACTTGGACCAAGAGAGATGGCAATGGTGGTAGTGGCATCAGAAATGTTATCCAGGGAAAATTTCTTGGTAGGCATTCACAAAATCTATTTGTGACCACTTTGACCCCGAATCTAATGTATTAGGTTTTCTTACTAAGATCTGACATACAAGCACAGTAAATGACTATATTACAGCCTTTAAGACGTTGGCCATTCGCACAGCAGGTTTGGGAGATGAATTCTACTTATAATTTTTTATAAGTGGTCTCAAAAAAGCCATCCAATACCACATTCGGATGCACCACCCATCCACATGGATGGAATCTTGCACAAAGGCTATCAAAGTGGAACATGCTTTAGTTGCCTAGTCACCTCGTCCAAATTTCATAGCTAAGGGATGCCCCACCTAGGCTTAGCGAACTACCAAAAATTTTAAGGTTCAAAAGGTGTCCCCCGTAGAAATGGTTGAAAGAAAGAAAGGATTTTGTTACTACGGTGATGACAAATAATCCCTTGGACATAAATGCAAGGAACCCAAATTCTTTCAAATTCTTTGAAATTGTCAACCTACTTGTACATTTATTTTTTCCTCTAACAACAATTCTTTGTTCCTTGTACAAGTTGAGCGAATAGTGCAAATGTTCACCCTTGGGTGAGCGTTTCGAGTAACTCACCAATTGCTAATGTATAGGTGAGGGTTTTTTTCACTAATGGTAAATCCAACGTTCCTCACATTTAGTTGTCTTCCTATTTGGGTTTTGTTTCGTTGAGTTTATTCCATTCACTATCGCATGTCTTCTCTAGTAAAAGTTTATTGAGGGTTTTCCTATGTCGACACTCTTATTATCGTAATTCATACACTATGGCATTTTTATGAGGTAATATATTCATGATTTATTTTATGATTTTTCAATTGTCCTGCTATCAGCCTTTATTTTTTCACTACCTTGTTTAACTAGACTACTCTAGGTTTTGGTGTATAGGTAGAATTTGGTTGCACCTCCCTCAGTCCACTATAGGTGCTCTTTTTTTAATATGTATTATTTCAATTTCACTATTTGAAGAGGTAATTATTCTCAATTTTTCGATAGAGTCTTCATATCCCCTTTGATATCACAGGTATCCTTTGGCCTTTGTTGATTAAACTCTGGTGTGCTTACCTTGACTTCCCTTTCAAGTTCCTAACTCAAGCTCTTACTTCATCTTGGAACTTCTTCTCTTCTAAAAGTCATAATTTTTTATACCATTTCCATGTTTGGAAGGCAACCAAACACTCTCCCTCTATTTTCTACGAACATGGATTCTTCTTGCTCAGTTTATGAATAGTTTTATGAATACCCTTTGTAATTCTAGGTTTATTTACTTCGTCACCCATGATGATTATATATGATTTAATTGGAGTAATGACTACAATAATTCCTAGTTTATTGTATAGACGTTCAGTTACTATGATAAAATATCATATTTGAGCAATTATCGTCTCTATCTATCATACAAATTTAAAGTGGAATTATGTAAATGATTTATTTACTATGTCTTTTTTAATTGGCCTTTGGTTTAAAATACTTAGCATGTTATTGTTCCATGAATTTTTTCCCAAATATATTCTCTTGATCATTTCTCTATATATTTACTAGGATTGTCAAGGATCCGTAATAGGATTCAATAAACTATTGTTTAAGAAAAATCGATATGACGGTACCATCTGGCTATGTTATTAACTTCAGTTCCAATTTATTCTAAGATTTATTTCACTTAATACCCTCCTTGTTCCTAGAGTAATCAAAAGTTCAAGTTTAATGCCTTTAGCATATTCCGAAATACTTGTCGTGTATTAATAAGTTTTATGTTTAAAAAGGATATGACTTATATAATTACTCAATGCTATGTTCAAATTATATTCACTATATATTTCTCCACTAAGTTCACATTCCTGAAGGATGTTTGGATTCTTCTTCTTAGTAATTAACATCGAGGAAATTACCAAATTTAGCTTTTTGCTTACTCCAAATGTTGTATAAAGGGGTGGACCTAAGTCCCTTTACCATATTCCCTAATTAGTATAAGTTCATGCTTGAGTTAAAGATTTGCATTGTTTGTGCTTGTTATCCTCATACAACCTCGTTACATCGTAGCCATATACAATGCATGAACTAGTAATGTCCAATTTTATTCCATTTTACCCTACCTAATAAAACTTCTCAAGCTCTGAAGTTAATATATAGTTATTAATTTATCCTATCGAAGATTATTGATACTTTTTAGATAGATTCCCTATTTTCCATGTAAAGTTTTTCTTCTTGTTCAACCTATATGTTAGTTATTTAAATAAATTTTCATAGTAAGGGCTAAACCTTTAATGGTTGTGAATGTTTCTATATCTATATAAACATAATACAAAATATGTGTTTCATCGTGTACACAAAAAGGTTTAAGGAATCTATAAGTGTTAATATAAGTATTACTTTAGAGTTTACTATGATAAACCCTTCTAGGACACTTATTAGATATTATCCCACAGCTTAGTACTTTGTATATAGAGTTTATTGGCATCAATTAACTACATATTTGTGTATGTCTTTTTGTTATAGTCCATTAGCTTACCCATAACAGTCAAATTGTTTTAGGAATACCATATCCTTATACCTTGGTTATTTAATTAGCGATGCATAAATAGAGATTATCTATACAAAATTTTGTATATAAGACAACATACCCCAATATAATATATATGATATGTAACTAATCTAAAATATACTTTTCATTTATGCTTGCACCCATTCAATGGTCAATTCTACTAAGTAATTTCCACTAGTTTACCTTTAAACATTCATATAAGTTAATCAAACATATACTATGAACCTAGTTCCATGCAATCACAAAATATAGTAACAATTTATCTTACAAGAAGAGATATTTTGGGAACAATATGGAAAAAAGAACATTCCTGGCAACCAATGAGATACACATCAACAACTCCCCAGAGCTTACACTTATTGTGTCTTCTGCTCAATGGGTATCTTGGAATAACAACCCCTTCCTGTATTCCTTTAGTTGTATTTACAATTTTTCTTCCTAATAGATTTGTTTAGAAGTGTATAAATTTTAAGTCCTACATTGTCTTTGTTTTACATAAGATTTTTCTTTAAATTAAGAAAAAGTCTTTTGTTTTTCCTCTTTAGCCTACCTTTCTCTCCCATTCTTTTTGTCTTAATTTTTTTTACCAAACTTACAATTTCTATCTAGCTAAGTTTTTTCTTCCACTCAGCATAACATATCACTCCAATGATGTTGCTTCCCATGGTGGAAACCTTTCTTCTAAGATTTTTTCGGAGAAATATTTGTGAAAGCACACCATGTGGAATTAACCACTTAACAATTATTAGGATAACAACAAGTCCATATTACTCATGTTCTCTTTCCCATAAAATTTCCAAAAAAAGATATTTATCCATCATAAAACTCATTTACATTATCAATCAACTTAATTCATGGTCTCCATAGCCATCAAGTTCAAATAATATTCACAATTAAGTAGAAAATAACAATGTCTACAAAAGGAAATGAACCAAGGATATCACAATTCACAATGGCATGCATTATTACCAAATTTGGATGGTTGACTCCTAAATTGATTTGTCACATCTGGAAAGTACATGTCAACAATTAGACATGTGGTATGTCTAGATTGAATATATTAGATGATGTGGAAATTCCATCGTAAGTGAAGTGGTACTGATGTGGGAAGGTGGACCTTATCGATCCATGCTCTATCAGAGTTCTTGAGTATGTTTCTCTTCACTTTCTTGATTTCTCCAATATCTGATGTTATTGGCTCCTAGTCACTACACTAATCACAAAGTATTAAGGAGTATCTATTAAGGACTTCAAGACCTTAACACCTTGATATAATAATAGATCTATAAATATCACTCAATCAAGGAGTTATGACATCTTATAATGTGTAGCTGCAATAAGGACCAGGTCATAAACCAAGGTCATGTAGAGTTAAGGTGTGAGGCTCAAAGAATTAGGGAACTACACTTACGAGTGAAATTATAAAGAACCATATTTTGGAACTTATGAATGGTAGATATGTTCATCCATGGTTTTAGGTAGCAGATCTAGAGGTATTAAGATTTTCCCCAATAATTTTTGTGTTAAATCTTTCGAAGTGTTAAGGTGTTTGGTGTTTCTCAGTACCTTGGAGCTTCAAAAGAAGGAACCCAATGTCAAACCTAGATGGTATGACTTCCAACCTAGGTAATGATCGAGACTTATATAGGAACACAACATAATACAAATATAACATAAAAAATATTCTATAGAAATAATTTTCATTTCAGTAATATCAAAGAACTGAGAGATGCTTACATACATAATGGAAATAAACTAGCTCGAGTGATCGGTGATGGTAGCTTATCCCTAAGAAGATATCTAGTGGCTACATGCCTCTGAGTTGTGTTAAAATGAGTCTCTAGGTCATTTTTATAATTTACCAACAAATGGAAAACCCTAACCTTAAGAGATGGAACAACAAGAGTTTTTGGGCCCCGTTGGAGTTAGTTGGGCAACAAACTTCCCGCGGTCGTAACATGGTCATATGATCTTTGTTTTGCATGTAGAATACTTCATCAGAAAGGTCTCTCTGAGTACTACAATATTTGTGGTAGGCCCTTGCCTATGGATAAGGGTTTGTCGTGGACCTCAAAAAAATGTTGTTTAGGGGGTAAAAATAGCTTCAAAATTTTAGGACACGAAAAACTGCTAAACATAGTAAATTGTGCTACAATTAAGGAAAGTGATGAAACTAGATAGAGGTCTAGGTTGAATAGGCAGGTGGCCATCAATATCAACTTATATAAGTCATCCTCCCTTAGGAAGAAATGGTCCGCATTGTGTGCACAACCTCCATGAAGTGAGGAAGTTTCTCTTGAACCTGGTCCCTTTTGAGCCACTTGCCCTAGTGAAGGATTTGATAGCAATCTTTGTGTCCATGATCCTACTTTTCATAGTCTGTTCAAAACAACTTGGGTTGAGGTCTCTTGGTGTCAATTTCTCAGCAATGGGGGAAAGTATGGCTGCAACTAGTCCACATTGAATATTGGGTGTTGGCCAAGGAATTGTGGAATGTTGAGCTCGAAAGTATTGTTTGCTATAGCCTTAGTTATGGTGCAAGGCCCATATCAGAGTGGGTGAAGCTTGTGGTGGGCCCCAACAAGGCATTCTTCTGAAAATGTAACCAAGCTTTTTCACCCACAAGGAACTTGTGTGGCACTCGATGCTAATCATGGCATTGTTTTTACTTAGAATTTCCTCTCTGCAATATGTCATGGACCTACTAGTCGATGTTTTGAATGTGTTCAATGAAGCTTATAGCTCTACCAGATAAGAACTGGACATGAGGTGAATCTTCTTTAGTAGCTGCAAGTGGTATGGTAACATTAATGGAACATAGTGGTTGGAGTCCCAACCCCAACTTAAAGGGGTTATGGCCAATCGAGCTATGGAGATATTTATTGTAGTCATGTTGGAGATAGGGGAGGATTTCATCCCATGTGAATGTATGTTTCGAGTTGTACATGCACAAGATGTGCATGATCATCCTATTGATGACCTCCATTTGACCAATGGTTTTGGGGTGGAAGGTCGCGGACCCAGTGAGATTGGTATCCAACAATGACTAGAGGCTTGACTAGAATGTATTTAGGAACCTATCATCCCTATAAGAGATAATGGACTGTGGGATTCCAAAGTGTACCCATAATCACTCAAATAAGAGTTTGGAAATGGTTTTTGTGTGAGATTAGGGACAATAAAGAGAAGAATATCATACTGAAGTGTAGATCTATATCATTTAAGTAGAAAGAGAAAATTCTTGCTACAAGTAAAGGGATAAGAATAAGATCAAATATGTTAAGGTGTTTGTATATTTGATAATTAATGAGGATTCCTATGAATAAAATTTTAAAATGTCATGAAAAATGGATCTAATAGGAAATTAAATTTAGTTCCTATACAACTTAGGGTATATGTGTCTTGTTCAGTATGGCACCTATAAACTTCATGGGATTGGTGTCTCCTTTAGGTTGGTTCCTATAAATCTGAGAGGATTAGTGTCTCCTTCAAATTGGTTATTACAAATTTCAGGGGATCAATGTCTCTTTTAAGTTGGTGCCTATCAATATTAGGGGATAGGTGTCTCCTTTATATTGGTGCCTATAAATTAGGGTATCAAAGACCCCTTCATGTTGGTTGCAATAAATCACAATATGGGTATATCCTTTTGGTTGGTGTTAGTAAATTGATGTAACAAGAAGTTGTATAACAAGATTTGAACAAATAAGTTTTTGTGGTTTTCTCCCTTCAACGACTTCCTCATACATCCAGTGTTCTTATGTGTTTCTTATGTTATTTATGTGTTTACTGATCTGAATATTCATATATTTCTAAAATTATAAAATATCTATTGTATTGATTCACCACCCCCCCCTAATATAACCATAATTCCAAAAATCCTCACATTAAGTGATAAGAGTGATTCATATTTCTTGAATCCACACATAGAGAAAAACAAATAATTTAAATATTCACACAGAAAATTCAATGATATGACCCCAATGGATATGAATACACAATAATGATATGGTAAATGGAATTGTACCTAGCCTTCCCCAATATCAATAAATGTCGTATGTTGAAAATACAAATTGTAGTTATTCAATCATCACTACATTGCTACCATCTAACATCTGTTAAAATTTTAATAAATGTATTACAATAGTATAATCATATTATTATTTTGTATGTGAATTTTTTTAATTAAATTTGACAAGAGTATTATGTAATGATAGAAACCAAGGTATGTTGATGTGCTTGTAGAATTTTTGTTAGCATAGTATTGTCATTGTTTAACAATGACATGAGATGAAAGATGCAAACTAATCCTTTATATAATCATTAGCATATAGAAATACACACAAGTAATGGTAGTATTGTAATAATGGATAACACACTCATAATATAGTTTTTATGATGGAAACTTTAACTTTTCACATTAACATGTGATAAACATTTGAGGGCCCCAAAGCCCTAAAAATAAAATGAGAAGTTTATTAAACCTCGTTACCATTTATTTGTAGCATAGGAGCACTAAATCAAACCTTATCTAAAGCTACTCACCAGTGGGTGCCTTCGCTTTCTCATGGTGAATAGATGTGTCTTCTGACTCATAATGAAGCTCATTAGTAGGTTGCCTTGGGTTTCCCTCTATATCAAGTATAAAGTCACATATTTTGCTTAGTGAATGGGAGGAATACACAATGTCCATGAGGTTTCATCCATAAAATATTTCATTTACTCAATTTTCCAAATTCTATCCCAAATTGAGATAAGACCAATGAGATTATAGGCATTACATCTACCATCTTAGGACTAATTCTCATAATCTTACTAGAAACAATTCATTTCGTATGTTACCTATAAGCTAGAATTACTGCTAGGGTTGGAGATTGATTATGTATTTTAGTTTTGTAGGTATCAATCATGATCAATTAATTATTGAAAATGCATTCCTAATAAGGCAAAAAAGATGCACTAGAAAACACACACATTAATATAAATATTTTATCCAAGAAACCCAAACTAGAAACAACAACAATATTTTTTCATGTATATTCTTATGTACATTATTATAATATAATGTATATATTCTAGGCCATCCAGAGACAACTAATCCATTTACCATGGATTAGAGTGAAATTTTAGTTCCTTAACTAAATCTAAAATACTGTGGGAAAAACCAGCATGTGCCACAAAATTGTTAAGGGTCAAAATCATGTGTTGAAAACTACCAAAACATATGAAAAATATGCTCTCTCTTTTTTTTTTCTTTTTTCGGGAGGTGGGGGGGTTTGCTACCCCAAAACCCAAATTCAAAGAGGATTACACCACCCTACAAAACACCTTACTATGCTTTGTGCAATCTACAATGCTTGGGTATAAATGTGAAAAGAATATAACACATAGCAAAAATTTTCCCACTTTTTCTTTTCCTTACACAAAGGGGGGTGCAAGAGTACATGTTCAATATTTCAGGGAAATAATTCTGATTATTTCTCTAGAAGAAGAGAAATTATTAGTTACCATAGCTTTTTTTAATGAATCTACAACATGCTTAAAATTGCCCATCTTTTCAAATGGTATTCTAGTTCTTTACTAAGAATTTTGCACTTTTCCTATCACATTCTATGCTTAAAAATTTCTATACCAACCCAATAATTCAATACAATCTTTGTGGTCATACTGCTTCCTTGCTTGAAGGAGTGTCTACCATTTATTCAATTTTTATAGTTAAGCATTACACTATAAAATATCTCTTGTCCTAGTCTCCCTTGGTAGAAAAATCCATAGCTAGTAATGCCATAAAGTATCTAAAAACCTTACTTTATTTTCCAATTTTCCATCCCTTGTTTTGACATATACCTACTCAACCCTCCCACTATATTCACAATGTCTAGTCTAGTTATTATTATTATAATTATTATCTAGTTTTAAGGTCACGGCCAAGCCAAACACCAAATTGGTGTATGAGATGCCCTTGTTTGTGGGACAAGGGACCCACCTTCCTGCAACGATTTGACTGCTAATTCTACGAAGACATACATACTCTACCCCCCTATGGTTTTGAACCTATGACCTCTTACGAGGAAACACATGAACTTAAACATTAGGCCCACTCAAGGTGTATACATCAAGATTTAAATCTTGCTAGCATGTTGAACACGAGACATGTCCTCTTCATCTTCTTGAGCCTTGCGACACTAAACTAGAGTGAACTTTACGCCTAGAGGGATAAACACCTTTATCGATTTATATTTGTACATATCAAATCTATACAATAATATATCAATATTATTCTACTTGCTTAACTAGAGCTTCCTATTTTTGAAATTTCTTCTAATTGTCATGCCCAAGATGATTTTTGTAACACCAAGGTCCTTCATGTAAAAATTAGAGCACAACTGATTTTTCACTTGTTGATTTCTCTATAATTCTCATTCATCATGATATTATAGACATCCACGACCAAATAAATAATAGAATCACCAACTATTTGATTTTCTCTCACTGAGGCCATGTCCAAAGAAATAAGAATCTTTTTTTTATATCGAATCCTTGGTGATTTTTTTAACCCATATACGGAATTTTTTTGTCTGCATACCAATTATTTCTTTCCTTTCACAACGAAGAATTATGTCTACTTCATGGAGATTTAATCCTATAAATTCCAATGTAGGAATGCTTTCTTCGTGTCCATTTGTTCTACTTCAAAAAGAATAAATTAAAGAAACATAATAGAAGCTAAATTCACAATAGCAGAAAAAATATCGCCAAAGTCAATTTCTTAACCTTGGAATAACCCTTTGCTACTAATAAATATTTGTATTTATTCACTTAACTTTCTACATTCAAGTTCTTCCTAAACACCCATATATTTCTAATGTGATTTCTTCCATTCGACAACTCCACTAGAATCCAAACCTCATTCTTGTCCAAGGCTATCATTTCTTCAACCATGACCTTTTTCTAGAGTTTCTACCCTTTGAATTCAATACATCCCTAATATTTATAGGATCACCATTAGTAATAATAATAAAAGAAATTGAAAGGAAATTAGGTGGAGTATACATTTTTGACTTCTTTCTTTCCTAAAATAATATCCTCCATAACAAAGTATGTCATTCTTCTCCTTTTGATTCTTTCTCTTCTATAGTGTTTGATTAATAACCCTTCAATTCAAACTATAAATTTTGTGGTTCTTTTTCCCTTACGAGGATTTCCAATTTCACAACATATTTGATTCCTATAAATACCATATCTCTACTGTACACAACCTTCATAGTTGATTTATTCCAAATATTATAACATTTCAAACAAACTTTATATCCAATAAAGATACATTTGTCAACTTTGCTATCTAGAATCGTCCTATTCTCCATTGGAATGTGTACATATGCATAAAAAAAATACCTTGATACATTTAAGAGATAGATTTTTACTATTCCATACCTCATGTGGAATGTTGATATCCAACACTAATGAGGGTGAACTATTTACTAGGTAACACATAGAGTGTAATACCTCCACCTAGAATTCCTATTATAACCTAGCACCATTAGGAATGCTCCTTTCATTCTTTATCAATGTCTTGTTCATCCTTTTTTCAACTGCATTATGTTCTGTCTATGGAGTAGTCTTCTACCTTTCTATATTTGAATTCTTAAAGAATTATCCAAATCCATTCTTGTAAAGTCCTCCTTAATTATTTATCATCAATGCCACAATTTTCTTCTGTCTAAATTTCATCATGAGCATTAAACTCTTTGAAATTTTAAAATACTTCATATTTATTCCCATGAAAATAAATTGATGTATTCCTCAAGAGGACATGTATAAATGAAACATAGTGCATAGATCTACATAGTGATGGAACCAACACAGGTGCTTAAACATCATTATGCATCAACTACAATACAACCTTTGACCTCATAAAAGCATAACAGAATCTTACCAAATCCTACTTCCCATATAACCAATGTTCATAAAAATCAAAATACATAGAGAGACTAGACATACTTTCTACCATATCAATGCCATGTATTACTTGTCCTTGTCTCCAATATGTCATAGTGTTTCGTGCTACAACATATTCTTTTCTCTACAAGATATACATGTTTTTCCTTCTTCTACTCCACTTGTTGCAATAACAGTGGTGTTGCACTCATCACTGACATTGATTCCCAACAAATTATATTTATCTAGATTGGACAATTAATTTTTTTTTGTCCATCTCAATAACTTTGGAGTGGGAAAAATGGAGGTATCAACAAACAAGACATTTTTTATTGATGGGACCCAATTTGGCAAAACGGTGTTTGAAATTTTCCACGATCATTTTGAGGCACAAAATGTTGTTTTTGGGGGAAAAAATTTGTCGCTTTAGCACTACACCATTTCATGTTATTCTACACACAAATACATTTCCAATGATGCAATAATGACACCAATTGGAGGTCGTATGTGAAAGTTATGCCACTCAGATGTTGACCTTCCTATTTTCACCACCATGGTTTGACAGGATGCCACATCAACCTCCATTCTTCATGGAAAGGGGGATAGCCACATTTATTTCATGTAAAAGAGTCTGTAAAGGTATATGTTGTAACTCTAGTTAAGAGTTGACATAGTCAAATGTAACCACTAGTAGGCTATCAATTTGAGTTATAATTGAGCCATTAAGAGGAAGAGACATTCCATTATTTTGAGAGAATTTTGTTCCATGGCTAAGCAAAGATAACCAAGAGAGAGAGGAAGTAAATAAAATAGAGAGGAAAAATGTACTATAACATCCCACAAGCCACATGCCTTACTTCTTTATACCTATAGCCATATTTACAGACAGAGAAAGAGAGTGAAGTGACCTCACCTTCCATCTTGGTTTTCTCCTGAAAGAGTCTCCCAAAGCATATATTGTGTATTATGTGTGTGTGTGAGCTTTTTTTGTCTTTCTCTATTTGTTTTCATTATTTCCATTTGTATGCAT
>APFE031069645.1:39423-66674 GCA_000404065.3 Pinus taeda
CATCACAATAAAAAAGAACAACACACGGGGCGGGGGCGGGTGTGGGGGAGGCTAGGAAGAAAGGGTAGGGATCCAACATCTGCTAATCTTCTAGCCATCATCCCTATTGAGATTGCTCAACCATTTTTCAATTTCTATGGCCTCACTAAACTTCTGGTGATGAAAAGGCACAATCTTGGCAATAACACTGGCCTCCTTAATACATACATGATGCTTAGTTTTTTCCACGTGTTCTGCTAGGGTGGAAGACTGAGTCCTCCCATGTTTTATGTCGGCTGAGCATTCATGAATCCTTTCATTAATCGGGCGCCTAGTCTCACCAACATAGGGGGTCCCATAGGAACAAGGAATAACATAGACACCTTTCATGTCCTTGGGGCCGATGGGGTCTTCATTGAGGCTCGAAGGAGCTAAACTAGTTTGGTGGGAAGCAAAGAATCAATAGGAAATGTGAATCCATGCTAAGATACCCATTTCTTGGGTTGAATTTGTTTCTACAATTAAAATACAGTTTTATCCTTTAGCTTATATGCAAAAATCCATTATGAGTTGGCAGAATTTTAGGTAGCTTAAAGGCCAAACAGTCCAATATTATACACAGGAATTTAAAAAAAATGCTTTATTGTTGGGGGTAATCTTGAATTCATATGACACACTCTTGAAATTTATTGGAGGTTTACATTCCCATTTCAACATGGTATCCTTATGTTTAACCCAAGCAACTTAGATGAAGTATGTGTGAAAGCCACACATCTTGAGGCAAGGGGAAACAAAACATAGAGGAGAAATGTGAAAGTGAGGGTAAGCGAAAAGATAAGGAAGGGAAATGGAAGGGAAAGAAGAATGCAAGTATAAAAAAAGAGAAGGAAAAAATCACATGAAAAAATTGTTCCAAGACTGGCCATGATGAAGACCACTGTTGGCGATTTCATCCAAAATTAAAACCAAATAGATTGAAAGCCAAAGAGAGGGGAAAAATTGTTGCTATAGATGGAAAAGACTTCGGGTTAGATTCAGGAGATGAGACAAAATTACAGCTATGGGTTTGAAAGGTCAACATGTTGAAAGTACTAGTTCCTCAAATAGTCACAACAACACTCCAAATGAAGACAAAAAGGAAGAGATGTTCACTATCAAAGTAATCTCAAATCATACCAAGATTGATGCACTCTTTGATAGTGGATCACAAGCAAAACTGATTTCATAAGACTTAGTTAAATAGATTAAACTTGAAACCATACCACATCATAAACCATACCCTTTGGGTTGGATAGTTAACGATGCAAATTTATAGGTTTCAAGGAAATACATTTTTAGATTTTCTATTACTATAAACTTTGTTGATGAAGTCAAGTTAGACGTGGTTCCACTTGACATTTCTACAATTATCTTGGGAAGTCTATATTTGTATGATAGGAAAGTAGTGTTTCATCGCTATGAGCACAAATACCATTTGCTTAAAGATGGGGTGAAGTATATTTTGAGAGCGCATTGCAAGAAACTAAATATTTCTTTAATTAATGCACGGAAGATGAAGAGGATAACGAATGCAAGTTAGAACTTGACATTATTTTATGATCAAACAAAGAGATGTTTTGAATGATACTTTTCATAAAGGTGCTTATATTTGTAATGATTTGTTTCAGAATGATAACATGTTTCCTTTGAAAGAAGGTGAAAAATATTTGCAGCAACTAACATTGGTGGCGGTGTTGAAAATAAGGTGTCGGTGCAAGAAGTTGCAAAGGTCAAAGGGAAGAGGACAAAGCAACCTGGAAAATAAGGCATGGATTTCAAAAATGTTCATTGTTGGTTTCCAAACGGCATGTTACAATGGTGAAGAAACTTAAGCAAAAGTCGACTCAAGTAGAAGGCAAAGGCACCTAAAAATCGCCATAGAGATAGAGTGCAAGGTGAGAAATATTCCAAGTTTCCTTTGATTATTGACCAAGGTAGGAACAAGATGATTTATAATAAATTAGATTGTTTTTCACCAAATTCAAAAATATTGCAGCATGATGTTGTTAAAGACAGCAATAAATGGTCGTCGAAAACAAGGAAAATTTTGACTTTTTATGAAAAGCTCCAAATAATGAAATTAGGAAAATTTCAATGGATAAAGATTGAAGTATGAGGGAACAGTCCCCTCATCAACATAATTAGTGATCAAGAGAACTTTTAGGGTCCAAAAGGCTTCTAGTGAGGAGGAATCATCAAGGATCACTATTTTAGCTAAAAACAATGAATGTGCTCAAAATTGCTTCAGACCTGAATGAATGGATAAATTTTGTCTCCATGATTCCAACAATGTGAACAGTTCGAAAAACCAATATCGTTTGCAAAAATTAGAGCTTCTGAAAGTTTGGTTAGAAAAAATCCCCACGAGGCCAGCCCCCACCCCATGTGACGAAGCGCCCGAACTAGGACCTAGGGGCCAAATGTTAAGTAGGATTGGTGCATCTCTAATAATTTTGGCATTTAATTAATTTGTAACTAAGTTATCGGAGTTTATGGTGGAGCCGCTAAATCTAGAACTGCCACCAAACTTGGCAGAATTAACTGGAGTTCTCCAGATTTAGCGAAGGTTTTCTAGGAAAAACTGTTTGAGAAATAAGCTACTAAATTCTCAGTGAAATTTCGAAAATGACTACACATTTTTGGCTAATTGGCATGATGGGAACTCATTCGAGTAGGTTTCAGAAGCAAAAGAGGTCATCTATGAGTTTTTTTGTCACTTGAAGAATTTTGAAGCCGATGGCCACCAGGTGTTGGAGGCCATTCCCAGAGAAGCCGGTAACCAAATTGAGTAAAAACAATCATTTTTGGCTAATTGGCATGTTGGGAACTCATTGGAATAGGTTTCAGAGGCTGAATAGGTCATATACAAGTGTTTTTAGTCACTTGAATATTTTTGATGTTGAGTGCAACCAGGGGTTGGAGGCCATTCCCAGAGTAGCTTGTAACCAAATTGAGTAAAAAATTAGTAGTTTTTGGCTAATTGGCATGTTGGGAAATAGTTATAGTAGGTTTCAAAGGTAGAAGAGGTCAGCTACATGTTTTTTTGGTCACTTGAATATTTTTGAAGCTGAGGGCCACCAACTATTAGAGGCCATTCCCAGAGTAGTTGGTAACCAAATTGAGTAAACAATTAGTCATTTCTGATATATTCGAATGTTTTAAACTCATTGGAATAGGTTCCAAGAGAATTGGATGCATGTAACAATGATTTTAGCACTATTGATGCTAATACAAAGGCCCACACTATGAAGTTGGACCAAGGAGATGTAGCCCAGGAGGGGTGAACACCTTCAACCAAAATTTGTGTATTGAGCTCTGTTATTTGTGCTTGATGTGTTTTTATATGTTTTTGTTCAACCATTTAAATTCATGCTTTTAAGTTCATGAAAAACACTAAACTTCACCAAATTATATGAATTGACAATCACATGCTCATTGATAAACTCTCTATGGATAAGAAAACCAAAGAAAATAAATATTTATATCTGGAAATGATACTAACACAACATTAACTAGTAATCAATTTCATATTAGAGTTGCAATCCCTTGTTCCAACATCCAAGTTGTTCAAGAACATTGATATTCCTGGCCATTTTAGGAGGACTGGGAATGGAGGTTTGGCCACCTATTTCTTTAATGTGACATGTTGAGCACTAGAAAAGGTATGTAATTACCACATATTTTGTCATATTTTCCTTAAATTCATGACTTCTTTACATTATGAAATAAGTATATGGTGAAAGATTATGATAAAGTCTAAAAGATTTGTGTGCAACATAAAATGACTAATAATCACCCTTTTCCTATGCAGAAAAAGGAGAAAACAGAAGATCGCCTTTCTAAAGGAAAAGTAAAGACAAGGTTAACTGTTGTCCCTTTGACAGGGAATTGCATCCAAACGAGGCAATCCAAATTGGAGCATATGAGCCAGGAAAGGGAAGAGGAGATACCAAATCGGCACAAGAGAACAAGAAGATAACTGAGAACTAACAATATGGTGAATCCCTTAAGATCCTTTGATCCTGAGGGATTGCTACCTTAACGATTCTCTATATCATTGATATCTTTGCTCGACTGTTATAAGAAGAGGCAACATTGCTAGCCCAAGGGTAATTGTTGTTGTTTTTATGAAACTTACTGTTGTAATTGGAACTTTGATCATCAACTCTCTCTAAAAGTGCGATTACTATAACTTTGTTTTGATGCTTAATATATAAACTCTGGTTGTTGTTCCGTATTTGATTCTTGAGTAATCTTAAGAAATGTGTCCCTGGAAGCTAAGGGCCCAACCTTGGTGGATCACTTGCTCCTATACCATTATTTTATGATTTGTGTGTGGTTTGATTTTTCTTATTCACTTTGTTCAGTAATTTGTTGTTCCTTATTAGTTCACATATTGGTTCTATTATATTTCATTTCTATTTGAATAAGTAATGTTATTCTCTATAACATGAATGTAATGCTCTACATTCTAAGTTTATATCACATTGTTGTTCCTTTAACAAACTGATATTATCATATGACATTGTTGTTCCTTCCAGATTGACATTGTTGTTCATTTATAGAGTAACTGTGTTGTGTATTCATAAATCGATATTATTATTTATCCACGGTTTACTTCCAAACATGATTGCTATTCCATCGTGATCGCAATTGATGTTTCTTTATAACCATGATTAGCAACTTTTGTATCGGAACTCAGATTACTGTTCCTTTCAATATATAAGTGTTGTGTGTAATATTCGATTGGGTTTTGCATGCATTTACATTCGGTTCAAGTTGTTGTTCAATATTTCATTTCTTTTAGTTTGTTGTCTCATTTCCGTTTTCTATTCGAATCATTTCTAAAGTAGAGATTGTTGCTTAATTCCTGTAGCATAGAGTTACTGTCTCATTCATTTCTGTAGGTTAAGACTTTGCTATTCAATCTTGTTAAATAGAGTAGTTCTTGTTCCATTTCCTGTTATTTGAATTATCATTGCTTTGGTGTGTAGAACGATCTGAAACTATAGTGAACACTGACTACTGTGTCCAGTTCCCAAGTTGATGATATTTTCTATTTGATTGCTTTTCAATTATCATTTTACAAAGGGAAGAGTTATTATTACTAAACTCTTGACTGATGAAGTACTATAGTTTCTTCATTGAATGATTTAGTTACAAGCATTTCCAATTCTTGCCATTAAGTTTAGAAGTTTTTTACTTTTACAGAAGCACTATACTATTAGCATTACTCTGACAAATGACCGCCTCAAACTGAGTACACTCTTTGAGATAACAAATCGTTCCTAGATTGATAATTAATGTAGGGTAAGTAGAGGTGAAAAGTACCCTTTTCACTGCTCGACGTGACACCCATAGAATTTTTTTAGTGCTTGATTAAAGGAATCTTCTTTTTGTTATTATTAACACAAGATTGGTATAGAAGTATCTAGAATAACATTGGGCTTGTCATATTCATAGAATTTGGATGCTGCAAATTTCCAATATGCTGCAAGATTTTTTTTGGTGGGTCATTTATCGAGTTCCTTCCAAGGATAGGTTGGACAAGAGTTCTCAAATATACTCTGCCTAGTTTGAAAGCACATGGAGACTTTCAAGCACATTTTCAAGGAGCATTCGTTTTCCAATTGATGTTGAGGCTTGTTTGAGACTACTCAACATGATGTGCTACTTACGGCATGGTGTATTGTCACACTAGCTTGTACAGTGATGGTCATTTTCTAGTGCTTTTCTAGGGCCCTAGAATTACATGTGGATATGAGTGTTTTTTATGCCATGGAATTCAGGTGTATGTTTATAGTTATTCAAGAGGTTTTATTTCTGTCTACTTTTAGTACATTGTCAAAGGGTGAGGTACACCATCAGCTTAAGCCTTTTATCCTTTTGGAAAAGGATTTTTTTTCCCTTCACATAGCCAAATATTTAGATCATATACAAAATTATGCTTTGTTTATGCTCTGGTGGCTCTTAAGAATAAGTAATCAAGTTCACACAAATATACTTTTGCATTTCTAATGTAAATACATTTTTGTAAATATGAGGCATATTTTTCAAACAAACAAAGGTAACTAGAAACTGTGGAAGAGTTTTAAGATTTGCCTGAAAGGCAGAGAAGGCCATAGAAAGTAAATAAAGGTGCAACAATCAACTTCATAAGATGGTAAATATAGCATTGATCGATAATCTGAATGGGAAAATTAATTTTGTTGTGCTAAACTCGTCTTTAGAATATGTAAAAGTGCTTAAGGATTCATGAGGTTAATTGCAACTTTTAACATGAGTTTTTGAATGTTTTTATGTAAATTTCTTATAGAGATTAACATAAACAAATGATTGAACAACAATATATGCAATTACTTGCTCTTCAGTAGCAACTCCTCCTTTAGCCATAAACATGAAAATCATCAAAAAAATATCACAACAACACATGGTGAAGGAGTTCACTTTGCCTGGGCTACATCTCCTTGGTCCAACTTCCAATGGCTTTCTCCTCTATATTATGCTCAAAAGTGTGAATACATCATTTTACAATGCTCAAATAGCTTTGAAACATGTTCCATTGACTCCATAATGCCCAAAAATGTATGTCTAAACTCTTTTTGCTCATGATTTGGTAAAAAAATGAAGAAGTTATTGCTTCCCCAAGTCTTTCTACTAATCACACCTCAATTTCCCCCAAATTTGGCACCATTCTACAATTTCTCCTGCTATTCTGCTAACCAAACGTCGATTTTTCCTAATTCCGAGTGAATTTGTCTGATGGATTAAATGCCCAATGAGGCCTTAATCTTGAAAATTTGGGCCACATGGGGCACTACATTCCCAGGGCTAAGGCTAATGGCCCACTCCTATCGTTTAATCCCCCAATCCACTCTGCTTGTGGTTACAGTAGGTGGAACTTGCCCAGGGACAAGCCCCCATGGCTAGCTCCTTTTCCGAATGGTCCCAAAATTTAACTTTAAATATGTTCCAACAACAATAGTTAATAAGAACTATAATGTGGTGTGTTATTATTGTCTTGCACTTGTTACTTGGATGTCACAAGTTTGACCATCACATGTTGTTGCTCAGACCTTACCCAATTTTTGGTGGCCCTCAGGGTGCCATGTAGAGGTCCCTAGCTGGTTGACGTACTAGCCTATGGTTTGCCATCAACAAACCAATGAAATTCGTCTAAATCTGCACCAATGAAACCATGCCACTTGGCACCATCTAATTCATCGGAGGTAAATAGTCATATGTACAGTCACCCTAGCATGTAGACATGCCTAGCCAATGCCATGTTATGAGTACGGGTTGTTGACTAGCATGGATGCATATTTTTTTCAAAAATTCGCCTATTTAGGAAAACGAATAGAACATGTTTCTGGGAGCATACAAATTCTGCTTCATGTGAAATCTATTGCGTTAGATTCAGGATAATGAGCACTACATGGTTGTTTAGGTTCCATACCAATCCTATAGCTTTTAATTTTGATCAAATTTTTGAGCACCTGATCATTCCTCCCCACTGGAAGCTTCTGGACCCCAAACAATCACTTTCAGTTCTTCAACAATTGAGGTACAGTTCCCTCACCTTTCGAATCTCGATACATTTGGCCTTAGACAAATTTATTCCTTTGAGCCCCACACTAAGGTAATCAACGTTCCTGTGTTTTCAAGACCTTTTTCTTTTGTCAAGAATGGTATCTTGTTGTAGTTCATCAAGGTATTCAGGAGAGAAATTTTCAATGGATGGAATTTAAACATTCTCTCCTTGATCTACAATCAAAGGAGGCTCATACAACCTTAAATTTTACACATTAACATCAACATAAATTTGCATATATGAAGAAAAATCCAACCTGAAGGCATTGTCACCAATCTTTTACAGAATTCTGAATGGACCATATCTAATTCGTTTCAACCTTTTCCCTTCTCCATGGAGTGTCTCTTTCCTAATGTGAAGCCAAAATTAACCACCAACTTGGAACTGGTGATCTACATGATGCTTGTCATGCCTTGACTTGTACTTTCCTTGCCTCTTTTCGAGCTCTTCTTGAACTCTTTGGTGTACCAATTGGATTTGTTCAATGAACCTTCTTTCTTTGTCTATGTCACTATGACCATTAATAGCAACATCCTTTTCAAAGATGAAATTTAAAGGAGACCCAAGCAAGTATCCCAAATATGCTTCAAATGACGATGTTTGAGTTGAAGAGTGATTGGCCCAGTTTTAAGCATGTTGAATGTAGTGCAAATGTTCATCCTGCGTGCTTGGCCTGGTTGTAAGCATATTGAATGTACTACAAATGTTCATCCCATAAATTAGGATGCTTGCTGCAATATCCACAAAGAAGACGTATCACGGTCTTGTTCACCACCTCTACTTGACCATATGGTTGTGGATGAAATATTGTAGTGTTTTTCAATTTGGTGTCCATGAATTCCCACAAGCTTAACCAAAAGTTCTAAACAAAGCGAGAATACAGGTCACTAAAAATGGATGTGGGAAATCCAAAATGAATCGATACATTCTGAAAGAATAACTGAGCAGTTTGTTGAGCCTAAATTTTCTTTTTAAATGGCATCAAAATGCACATTTTTTGAACCTATCCACACCTACATACAAATAGTCATAACCTCTTTTTGACAATGGAAGATCTCCTACAAAATCCATAGAAACACTCTCCCATGGTCATGAAGGTACTGAAAGTGGTGTGTACACTCCCAACTTCCTATTGTTAGCCTTACTGAGTGCACATAATGAACATCCTTTAATAAAATGTGACACATTTTCAAGCATACGAGGCCAATAACAATACCTTTGTAGATGTGCCACTATCTTACTTACACTGAAATAACCAACAATAAGAGAAGTATGTGCCTCTCTTATGATGTTGACTCTTTCCCCCCATGGAATATAAAGCCTACGAAGATGGTACAACAAGTTATCATGCAAATGATAATCCAATTCCTCTACTTGGTTACCTTGACTCAAGCTTGCATAAACATCATGAAATTCATTCTCTAATACATACTTCTCAATATAACTTTCATGCATAATAGAATTATGTTTGAGTAAAGTAGCTGCACTAATAATAGGCCTAGAAAGCATATCAACAAATTTATTGTAGATACCTTTCTTA
This sequence comes from Pinus taeda, assembly GCA_000404065.3. Taxonomy (NCBI): domain Eukaryota; kingdom Viridiplantae; phylum Streptophyta; class Pinopsida; order Pinales; family Pinaceae; genus Pinus; species Pinus taeda. The sequence continues at coordinate 48,573 of APFE031069645.1, forward strand.
TACTATCTCACCAAGTGGAATTGTTGAAGCAAAAAAACATTCATCGAAAGTGCCTTGATTGTTGCAACATACATTGAGATTGCAAGTATTGAAATGGTTGATGATCAATGTGAATGATTGTTTCATTAACCATCAAGTAGTGTTTCCACTTTTTCACACTTTGCACCAATGCATACAATTTCATGCCATATGTAGGATAATTAATCATTGCATCATTGAAATTTTTCGAATGAAAAAAATTTGGCTTACCATGTTGCACGAGGACTACACCGACGGTGTAGTCACTAACATTAGTCTGGATCTCAAACAACTATCTCAAGTCTAGAAGTGAAAGTACTAGGGCTGAACTGATATTTTCCTTCAATGCATCAAATGCCTTTTATTGTTCTCCTCCCCATTGGAAAACCTCTTTCACACTTGTCAAAGAACTTGGCCTGATGATCCATTTATCCAACAACTCTTGAATTTTTATTAATTGTTTCACTTTCCATCATTGACATCCTGTACATGCCAATTTTAGGAAGTTGATAATCTTGCTGCAACTGTATTTCATGTGGGATTCCTCTGTTGGGAGGCAATCATTTCGGTTCCTAAAACATATCATCATATTGGTTAACAACATCAACCAATTCAGACTTCAATATTTAGTCACAACCTTGAAAAGGTTCATTATAAACATCATTCGTGGGTTTGATCATTAGAAGCACAAAATTCTTGCTATAATTCACTAGTGTTTTCATATGCCCTGCATTTAAAAGTGAACTATTTAGTTTCTTGCAATGGGATATTACTATGTATTCTACCCCATCTTTGAAAAAATGTTATTTGTTTTAATGTCTATGGAAGATAGTTTTTCTATCATAGAGATATAGACTTCCCAAAACTATACCACATATGTCTAATGGCACAACATCAAGTTCAACTTCATCTATGAAATTTGTGGTAATGGACAATTTCATTCTACACTTTGTAGTTACTTGTAATTGTGCATTGTCACAAACCCATCCTAATAGATATGGCTTATGATGTCGAATGGTTTCCAAGTTTAAACTTTTGACAATGTTTCTAGAGATGTGATTTGCTTAAGAGCCACTATTAAAAAGAGTATCAATTTTTCTATGTTTTGAGGTTACCCTTATGTGGAAAAGTTCTATCCTATTCTTTTCATTTGGGGTTTCATTCTGTAAATTTGAGGTACTAGTCCTAGCAATGGATTCTTTTCCTTTCATACCCATGGCTTTAATTTTAGCTTCAACACCTGAATCGGATTCCAAATCCTGTTGAATGGTTCTAGTTGTCTTTTGTTTTTCCTTGTTGTTGAATTTATTTTGTTTCATCTGAGGCTGAAACTTCCAACAATGAGCTTCATCGTCACCCTCTTTGGAACAATTCTTGGATGTTAGTTTATCTGCTTCCTTATTAATGGATGCATTTTTCTTTCCTTTCCCTTTGAAACCCTTTATTTTTCCTTTATCCTCAAATGGATTTTTACTACCCTCTCTTGGAGTAATTTTCCCTCTTCACTCAAGATGAGTCAGTTGCACACAAACCTCATCTAGACTAGTGGGACTAAAGATTAGGATAGTATGCCTCAGGTAGCTATGTAAACCTCCTATATACTTCAACAATGTATCTTGTGATTGCAATTATACACCTAATATTAGAGACCTTCTTCTAAATTCTTTGGTGTAATCTTGCACATTTTGACCTTTAAGTTGTCTAATGTTCTTCCAATTCATGATGGCTTTATGCATATATGCTAAAGGGTAAAATTGTCTTTTAATTGAAGTAATGAAATTAGACCAAGAAATTGAGATAATACCATGTTGTTTTATCTCTTATTATGTCTTGGCTTCCCACCATATTAGTGATGCACCCTCCAATCTCAAGGAAGCTAGTTGAATCTTTGTTTCATCATCTTGAAGGTTTTGAATTATGAAATAGACCTCCAACTGTCAGACCCAATTGGAAAGCTTCTCTGTGTTTACTTCAGCATTATACATGGGTAGTTCAAATTTAACATCAAGTTTTAACAGGGGTGTTTTACCAATTCCTTTCGAGGTATGTTGATGAGTATGAGTAAGGGTTGTATTAGTGGAAGAGGATGAATATGCCTGTGAAGTTGAAGATGAAGATCACAGTGGAGATGTTGGAGGTTTACCTCCATTTCCATTACCTCCTCCCCCTGAAGAAACTTCTCCTTTTGTAGGCTCTGCTTCATGTGACATGGTTACTAAAGCTTCAACTATAATTTTAGGTAGAATTGGTGGTGAAGATTAAGGCAATCTTGCACTCCTTCTCTTCGACCCAACTTCAAGACCTTCAACAAGCTTTCCTTCTCCTATCTTGAGCTTCAACCTTGTAAGAATCGCATTCAATTACAAATAGTTAAATCCTCCTTGCACAAAGAAAGCAAAGAGCTCTAATACCAAACTTTATCTGAATGTGAAAAATGGTTTTGTTGTGCTAAATTCCACTTGATAATATCTAAAAGTGCTTAAGGATTGATGAGGATAATAGCAAGTTTTAACATGAGTTTTTGAATGTTTTTATGTAAATTTCATGAACAAATTAACATAAACAAATGACTAAAATTTAACATACAACATACATGAACAGCACCAAAACAATATCACAACAACACATGATGAATGAATTCACCCTGCATGGGCTACGTCTCCTTGGTCTAGCTTCCAATGGCTTGGCCCTCTCTATTATGATCAAAATTTTTAATAGATCAATTTAGAATGCTCAAATAGCTCTAAAACTTGCTCCAATGGCTCCAGAATGCCCAAAAATGCTTGTCTAGCTTCTTTCCGCTCCTGATTTGGGCAAAAATTGAAGAAATTATGGCTTTCCCAAGTCTTTCTACTAATTGCACCTTAGTTTTCCCAAAATCCGACACCATACTACAATTTCACCTCCAACTGTGTTAATTGAGTGTTGATTTTGCCTTATTTCGAGCAAATTTGTCAGATGGATTAAGTGTCTAATGAGGCCTTAATCACAAAAATTTGGGCTACATACACGGGGCTATGGCTAATGGCCTGTCCCAACTAGTTGGACCCCCTCTCCACTCTGTCCATGGTTCCACTAGGTGCACACACCTAGGTGTTTTCCCCTGTGCCTGGCCCCTTTTCTAGATGGCACCAGACTTTAACTTTAGATATGTGCTGATAATAATAGTTAATAATAACTATCGTGTGGCGTGTTGGTAATGGCTTGGAATTTTCACTCGGAGGTGATGGGTTTAATCCCCACTCGTTGCTACTTGGATGTTACCCAATTTTTGGTGGTCCTCGGGTTGCCACGTGGAGACTCCTCGCTGGGCCACTTGGCAGCTTATGGTTCGCCACCAACACACCAATGAAATTCGTCCAAATATGGACCAATGAAATCATGCTACTTGGCACCATCTAATTCACTAGAAGAAAATAGTCATATGCATAGTCACCCTGAAACATAGGCATTCCTAGTCAACGCCACGTCAATAGTATGGACTTCTCACTTAGTTGCATGTATATGTTTTTCTTAAATTCGCCTATCTAGGAGAATGAACATAACATGTTTTTAGGAGCATACGGAGTCTGTTTCAGAAAACATGAGTTGCATTGGATTTAATATTACGAGCACTACATGGTTGTTCAAGTTCCACACTGATCTGAAAACTTTGAAGTTTGAGCAAATTATTGAGCACCTGATCAATGGATGTGTTTGAGGATGCACGTAGAAAAGAGGATGTAATCATCAGTATAACAAACTTGCTAAGGATGGTTCAAGTTGACATAAACCTTCAAAATACTTAGGCCAAAACCCTTTACTATGATAATGAGAGTGCACTTAAGCTCATGAAGAGTCTAGGCTTCATGCAAGGACTAAGCACAAACATCACTTCAACAAGAAAAAAATGCAACACAAAGAAGATGAATTTATGAGCTGCAAAATTGAAAACACGCTTGCAAACATTTTCACAAAGGCATTGAACATGAAAAACATTAAAAAATATTATAATGATCCTTTCCACGGAAAGAAAATAAATGACCATTTGGGGGGGGGGGTTGTCTTCTACTTTCTAAGATTAATGTCCTAACTTGAAGGGAACCCAATTGTGCTAAAAAGTAAAATTGGAGGTGAGATATTAAAGCATGGAGTCAAAATATTGAAATGGGATAAAATAACGTTAGGATGATCGATTTTTGGTTTGAGCTTTATCCATGTCATTAACAACAAATTTTAAAACAAAATTTGAAATTTTAGGTTGTGCTCCTATGAAATACAAATATATAGAATTTAGAGTTTCCTTTTATTATGATCATGTGGTTGTCTTTCATCCTTGTTCAATGAATACTCTACATCACTAACATGTTTTGTTGCAGCAAGGCACATATATCTGAGATCTATTTCTTTACCCTCATTACTTTATTTTAATGCATTGTTTAAGCCAACTTATCCAAGAATTGGTTTTTATTAGTCATAAAGTTATGATCACATATACTCAAACCAAAACAGAGATGCTGATAAACTATCCAATGCAAGGCCTGGCACCAAAATGCTGGGAACTCGCTAAAGTAAAAGACAGACAACAACATGAACTCTTTCAAGGAATATCCCTATTATGATAGTTATCACAGAGATATCATGACAACTAATAATGTATTCCATTTTGACAAATGTTTATGCTATTTTTTCCACTTCACTAATACTGAAACAACCTTCAGAGCTTATTATTTTGACAATTTAATAAGTATTTTGAGGATGTACTCTCATCCCTCTTATATAAAGGGAGCACTTTGATAGGTCTGTTTTTCTAGCATTCCAAAGAATCATAAGTGGGGGGATATACCAGCAAAATATTATGCATGGCATCTAGATTCTACTATATGTAATTTTCTATCTTAATAACATTACAACTTGTTTCCTTTGGAGAAAATATACACACACATTTGAAAATGGAACAAAACTTGATTGGATGACCCATAATGGGTGTGTGACTGACCTAGAGGGATATACATTCTGATTTAATTGGTGCCAACTTTTCCATATTTTCTAGGTGGCCTTGAATACAAGAATTTTGGGCCAACCTACAAGATCTCCTTGTGAGTCCACATGGTTGAAAATCCTATTTTGTTTCCAATTAAATACGGAACAATAGTGAGATATTTACCTATGGTTTATTTGGAAATATAATTGCTATGGACCCGCACATCCATGTGGAGGAGATCGGGGGTTACTTGTGCACAATTTAAAAGAGATAAATAGTATCTTGGTTTTCATGGTCAAAAGGTTTAATTAGGAAGAGAGCTCTATTTTCCTCTTTCTCTTTCCATTTATCTCAAAAATTGAGTCTCCTACGTTAACTAGGAGACCTCCATTTAGCTCTCCTATTTTTTTTTCCCTAGATTCATGATTGACAAGGTGAGAGATCTTCATTGAGCTCCCTCAGTACGCAACATTTTCTTGTGAATCTCATGCATCATCTCTCTTGGAAACTTTTCCCATTCAATACATATGCCCAAAATTTCATTGATAAGCTAAGGCATTGATCCTTCATTGTCTATCACCTTATACCTTTTGCAAGTAATTGATTTTGTTTTGTTATGTTTCCACTCTCTAAGGAATCTTATGGTTGTGAATTTTTGGGGACATTTCCATTGAACCCAAACTCTAATCACCCTAAAGAAGCCTAGTAATCCTATCTGCCACCTAAATCTAAATTGATAAGGTACTTTAATCCATTGAGTGTGAAGTAGATGCCTTGGAGAGCTATTGACTTGGATTGACTCGTACATTAGATTACTATGATTTACAAGGAGAATTCTCCTTCATCTATAGGAAAGTTAGCCAAAACCAAGAAAAGGTTGGTGAGGTGATAGTATCACACTCTGAGGTGTAGTGAATCGCACACTTGAGCTTTTGGACATTATCTCTAGAAGTGTGAGATTTTGTTGTCACAGACACCAAGGAACCATTTAACTGTGACCAACACAATTCGAAGGAAAAATTCTACACACATAGCAAAGTTAATAAGAACCATAGAAAAAGGTTAACGACATGTTGAGCAAGAGCATACAACTTCAACATAGAAAAAAAGACCCTAATCAGAGCAATGAAAGGACGTTGAGAAATAACCTAGTCATGTGTTAGAGCTGAGAGACCCAATTAAATCTAGCATCAGAGCCAGATATTGAGCAAGCATTGAAGTCCTAGAATTTTTTAACTTCTGGGCACAAAACACCTCCAAATGGGGGAGGTCGGATTCATAATGTATTGGATCAAATAATAGTGAGAAGACTTTGTGTTGGATTAGCAATGTAGCTCTAATACTAACCAATTTAGGGCCTTCAATAGTAAAAATCATATAAAGAGAGGGAAAAACGAGTGATAGAGATGTTTATGAATCCAAACAAGTTACTGATTGTAGCATTCCAAAGAATCATTTGGGGGGGGTGGGGGTTATACCAACAAAATAGTATGCATGACATCTAGATTCTACTATATATAATTTTATATTTTAATAACATTACAACTTTTTTTCTTTGGAGAAAATATACACACACATTTGAACATGGAACAATACTTCATTGAATTACCTATAATGGACGTGGGACTGCCATACAGGGATCTACATTATGATTTAATTGGAGCCAAATTTTCCATATTTTCTTAAGTGACCTTAAATACAAGAAGGTTGGGCCAACCTACAAGATCACTTGGTGACTCTACATGGGTGAAAATCATATTCGTTTTCCAAGGAAATACATAACAATCATGAGATATTTACCTATGGTTTAATTGGAAATGGACATGCATGTCCATGTGGAGGAGATTGGGGGTTACTTGTGAAAAATTTAAAAGAAATAAATAGTATCTTGGATTTAATAGTCAAAAGGTTTAATTAGTAAGAGACCTTTATTTGCCTTTTTCTCTTTTCATTTATCTCTAAAATTGGGTCTCCTAGGTTAACAATAGTAGGCGACCTCCGTTTAGCTCTCCTATTCTTTTTGCCCTAGATTCATGATTGACAAGGTTGGAGACATTCATTTAGCTCCCTCAGTTCACAACATTGTCTTATGAATCTAATGCACCATCTCTCTTGGAAAATTTTCCCACTCAATCCATATGCCCAAAATTTCATTGATAAGCAAAGGCATTGATCATTCATTCTATATCACCTTATACCTTTTGCACATCATTGATGTTGTTTTTCTATGGTTCTACTCTCTACGAAATCTTATGGTTGAGAATGTTTGGGGAAATTTCCATTGAATCCAAACTCTAATCACCCTAGATAAGCCTAGAAATCCTATCTACCACATAAACCCAAATTAATCAGATCCTTTGATCCATGAAGTGTGAAGTAGATGCCTTGGAGTGCTATTGACTTGGCTTGACCGATACATTAGATTTCCATGATCTACATGGAGAATTCTCCTTGATCTAGAGGAAATATGACTAAAAGTGAGAAGGAGGTTGGTGAGGTGATGGTATCCCCCTTTGATATGTATTGAATCTCACACTTGAGCTTTTGGACATTATTTCTAGAAGTGTGAGATTTTGTTGTCACAGACACCAAAGAACTGTTTAATTCTGACCAACATAATTTGAACGAAAAAATGTGGAGACCTAGAAAGGTTAATAAGAACTAGATAAAAAGGTTAATGAGATATTGAGAAAGAGCATACAACTTCAACATAGAAAACAAGACCCTAAGAAAAGCTAGGAACGGAAGTTGAGTAACACCCTAGTCATATGTTAGAGTTGAGAGACCCAATTAAAACTAGCACCATAACTAGACATTGAGCGTGCATTGAAGTCTTCGAATTATTTAAATTTTGGGGAAAAACACATCCAAACAGGGGAGGTCTGATTCATAATGGATTGAATCAGATAATAGTGAGAAGATGTTGTGTTGGATTAGCCATGTATCCCTAATACTAACCACTTTAGGGCCTTAAATAGTAAAAGGCATAGAAAGAGTTGGAAAAAGGAGTGATAAAGGTGGTGATTAATCCAAACTTATACAGCCTTAATCACAAATTAGCAAAGTTAATGATTCTATGTTAGGTCCATATAATGCTAGTGATTCCCCCATTACTATTGTCATTGTATCCCTTATTGTTATTATTGTGTCCCATAGAAACCCACTATTGTTATTTTTGTGCCTTTATATTATTATTGTTACGTCGTCTTGGTTATATTGTGACCCCTTAGAATCCTATATATAGAAAGGAGGTTTTGTCATTTGTATCATCCAAGAATTGTTCATTTGTGTAATGTAAAGCAGGTTTCCCCCTCGAAGAGGTTGAATTCTAATGCATTGATATATCTTTTCTATTTTTTTGTGAGCTGGTTTCATAACATTTGGTATTAGAGGTTTGTATTCTAGGGTTTCGATGCTCCAAATAGGTCATCATGGAATTTTCGCTACAACCTTTTTTCTATGACATTTCAAAATAAAAATCAAAAACCCATTTCAGAAAAAATCTTGTTGAACCTCGAGTCCAAATTTCATATCTTGTCTCATTATAGTTTCAAAGATATGATCTGAGAACATTAGGGTTTTTGCAAAATCCAGAAGTTCATCTAAAACAGGTCCTATGGAGTTTTCCCTATAACGCTTTCTCTACGAAGTTCCAGAAGCTAACAAAAAAACCCATTTGCAAAGAAATTATTCTGAACCTCAACTCCAAATTTTAGATCCTCTCTCGCTATATTTTCAGAGATATAATCTGAGGAAATTAAGGTTTTTTCAGACCCAGGAATTACATTTCAAATAGGTCACCTTGGAAAAATTGTCATAACATTCTCTTTGAGCATCAGATTGAATTTTCATAAGAAGTTGCAGAAAGAGGATAGATTGTAGTCTTTTGGATACTATTTTCAAAACCTAAGGTTGAAATAGTGACTTGCGGCACATCATATAATTTCGCTCTATGGAACAAGTCTATACACAAGTCATCGTGGGAGATTTGGCATAAATCTTCATTGGAGAATCCAATCTTGATCAGACTCCTGGGGTTAGAAGGATTACTCATAGTGTTATCACATGAAGAAATTTCAGACCTGGGAGATCCAAAATTATAGAGATACATCAAATTCAATATCAAGCTCCTATAAAGTGAAAAAAGGTGTGTAGTTTTTTTATTTTTATTTTTGCATAAGGTTGGCTGGAAAAATTAGTTTGAATGAATTCAAAGGGCATAGTGAAGCATTATTATCGGTAATTAATGCCCCGAAGAAAGAAAATGGAAACACCTAAGAAGTACCCTGAAAGCTGTATCAATACTCATGAATAAGAGGAAAAAATACAACATGATATATTAAACTACGAGACCAGGTGCAACAAATTTCACTCGCACAAAAAGTAATAGAAAATAAGATGGATGGCTTAAAGAAAGATGTAGAAGCTAATATGGATGGTTTAAAGAAATGTGTGGAAGAAAAGATGGATGGTTTAAAGAAAGGTGTAGAAGCTAAGATGAATGGCGTGGAAGCTAAGATGGATGGCATGGAAGCTAAGATGGATGATTTGAAGATAGATTTGAAGACAGGCATGGAAGATTTGAAGACATATTTGACAAAGTTTCTACAGTAAATTCTTACTAATGGTGAAAGGGTAGTAAAGGAAACTCATAATGAGAACCAAATAAATGTTAATCATGATTTCATAGACTCTAATGTTGGATCGAAGAACCATCATGTTCCAAATATTGATATGAGGAAGTTTGATGGCAAGGATCCTAGAACATGGATGCTACAGATGGAGCAATTTTTTGATCTCCATAATGTGCAAAACACACAAAAGGTACGCTTTACAACTTTATATTTGGAACCAAATCAGTTTGTATGGTATCAATGGCTTTTCTCTCGTAAACAAATTGTCACTTGGGTTACTTTTATGGATGAAATGATAGCACATTATGAGCATACAAAAGCAACACTTTTTTTAGCCAATTGATAAATCTCAAACAAAAGGGTTCAATGATGGAGCACATTGAGGACTTCCAAAAATTGAATATAAGGGTAAAAGATATTCCAAAGGAGCATAGTATTGATGTGTTCATAGGGACTTTAAAAGAAAACATCCAACATGAGGTTCGCCTTTGGGAACCAGATTCATTGGAGAAGGCATTTAGATTGGCAAGAAAAATGGAAAGAAAAATTATGGAAAAAAGGAATCCTACCACTCACAATCATAAAGATGGAAGTGTTACTACCCCTAGCCATCTAGAACCTACAAGGTTGACACCACAACAATTGGAAGAAAAAAGAGCAAAAGGGCTTTGTTATAGTTGTGATAGAAAATACACTAAAGGTCATAAGTGTGCCGAGAAGAAATTATTTTACATAGATTGTGAAGAGGAGGAAGTAAAGGAACAAGAAACCTCAAAAGAAGAGGATATACATAAGGAACAAACCCTAGAAAAGGAAGAAATGAATTTGACCATATCTTGTAATGCATTGGCTAGAATCACCACTCCTCAAACTTTCAAGATAGAAGGGCATATCAAGAAGAAAAAGGTAATAGTGTTGATTGATTCAGGAAGTACCCATAATTTTATTCATTGTAAGATAGCCAAGGAATTGAATTGCTTCCTATATCCAGCACCAGAATTTCAAGTGATGGTTGCAAGTGGAGGAACCATAAATTTCTCAAGAAAGTGCCATAATATCAAGCTATCCATGGGAGAATATGTATTGAATATCCCAATGCTTTCCATTACAATAGTTGGTGTTGATGTTGTACTAGGAGTCCCATGGCTACAATCCTTGGGTACAATAGCTTTTAATTTTCAAGAACTTCTCATGAAATTCTCTATATAAGGAAAGGAAGTTGAATTAAGGGGTATCATAGGGAAACCAGGAAAGATAATCAGCTCTAATGGAATGAAAAATATTCTAAAGAAACAACAATGGGACATAATTGCACAATTATGTTCACTAGAGGTTCCCACATCTAAATCATCCATTTTTCTAGATCTCTAAAAAGTCTTAGACAATCATTCCAAGGTACTTGAGACTCCCAAAGACCTCCCACCTATTCATAATCATGATCATGCTATCAATTTGATTCCAGGAAGTGTTCCTCCAAACATTAGGCATTACAAATATCCCTATGTCCAAAAGAGTGAAATTGAACGTATGGTTGCAGAAATGCTAGAGGCTAGTATAATTCAACCTAGTCAAAGTTCTTTCTCTAGTATTGGTTCACAAGAAGGATGGATCATGGTGCATGTGTCCAGATTATAGGGAGCTCAACAAGCTCACTATTAAAGATAAATTTACCATTCCCATCATTGATGAATTATTAGATGAATTGCATGGATCAATATACTTCACCAAGTTGGATCTTCGTTCAGGATATCATCAAATCAAAATCAAGATTGAATACATTCCAAAAATAGCATTTAGAACTCATGAGGGTCATTATGAATTTTTGTTCATGCCTTTTGGCCTTACTAATGAACCTTGTACATTTCAAGGTTTGATGAATTCCATTTTCAAACCCTTCCTTAGAAAATTTGTGTTATTATTTTTTGATGATATACTAATAGACAACAAGTCTTGGAAGGATCATGTCCAACATGTTGACATGGTGCTCAAACTATTGGAGGAGAAACAATTATCTGTAAAAAACTCCAAATGTTTCCTTGGAGTACAAGAGATAGAATATTAGGTCATATTGTATCTCATGAAGGTGTTAAGGTAGACCCTAGCAAAATTAAAACCATTAAGGAATGGAAAATCCCCACATCCATAAAGCATCTACGAGGATTTCTCGGGTTGACAGGGTATTATCGTAAGTTTGCTAAGAAATATGGGAGAATAATAGCACCTCTAACATCATTATTGAAGAAAGATGCATTCTCATGGACTCTAGAAGTAACAAAGGCCTTTGAACATCTTCACGAGGCAATGTGACAAGCACCAGTCTCAGCTACACCGGACTTCACAAAAACCTTTATTGTGGAATGTGATGCCTCAGGAAATGGAATTCGTGTTGTTTTAGCGCAAGAAGAAAGACCCATTTCTTTTGAAAGTCATCCAATCAAAGGAAAGTATTTACACAAAGCTATTTATGAGAAGGAAATACTGACAATACTACATGTAGTTAAGAAATGGAAACCCTACCTAATGGGAAGACACTTCAAGGTAAAACATACCATGATAGTCTTAAATACTTTTTAGAACAAATTTTATCTTCAGAAGAGCAGAGAAAATGGGTCACAAAGATGTTGGGCTATGGCTTTGAAATCATCTACAAAAAAGGGAAGCAAAATGTTGTGGTAGATGCATTCTCAAGAGAGGATGAGGATGTGGAAGCATTTCTTTGCACTGTTTCTATTATCCAACCAGATTGGATAAATGAAGCAAGGGAAGAATGGAAGAATGATGAAGAAGTGTGGGCACTCATTCAAAAGATACAACAAATCCTATCACATTTAATACATTTAGCTGGAAAAATGATTCGTTATAGTAGAAAGATTGGTTATACCTATGTAAGAATTCCCAACTCAAACAAATGATTCTTAGGGAATTTCACACCTCTCCCTTAGGAGGGCACTCAGGATTTCTAAAAATCTACCACAGGGTTTTCCAACAAAATAAAGTTTAAACAATTAAGACCCCAGGACTATTAAAACCTTTATAAATTCCATGCTAATGTTGGGAGGAGGTTTCAATGGATTTTATCACAGGTTTACCTAAGTCTGAAGGAAAGAGTGTTATCATGGTGGTAGTTGAAATACTTACCAAGTATGCACACTTTTATGCATTATCTCATCCATTTAAAGCAGGTACAGTTTCTACTGTATTTATGGAAACAATTCAAAAGCTACATGGAAACCAAAATATTATTGTAGGTGACAAAGATCCCATTTTCACTAGAAATTTTTGGACAAAATTATTTTCTTGTCTTGGTACTCAGTTAGCTTGTAGCTCATCTTATCATCCTCAATCTAATGGGAAAACTAAGATAGTAAACAAATGTTTGCAAGGATATCTTCGCTGCTTTGTATGTGATAAACAGACACAATGGGTCAAATGGTTTCCTCTGGCTGAATGGTGGTATAACACTTCCTTCCATACTACAACAAAAATGACCCCATTTATGGCACTTTATGGATATCATCCACCATCCATCACATCATATTTAAGAGAAAATTCTAAGGATCAAGCTAGAGAAGATCACATCGAGCATCAGCAACAAGTTATTCAACTCTTAAAGGATAACCTCACCTTGGCACAAAATAGAATGAAACAACAGACAAATCAACATCGCAACGAAAGAAATTTTGATGTAGGTGATTGGGTATTCCTATGGCTACAACCATATAAACAAATGTCCCTCAAGCAAGCTAAGAAGGATAATAATTTATCACCAAAGCATTATGGTTCGTACAAGGTGTTGCAAAAGATAGGTACTATGGTATACAAATTGGAGCTTCCTACAACTTCCCAAGTGCACCCAGTTTCCATGTTTCATGCTTAAAGAAGGTTATAGGTGACAAGGTTTCAACTCAAACAATATTGTCAAAACTTTATGAGGAAGGAAAAATCATATTGGAAACTGACGCAGTCAAAGAAACAAGAACTTGAAAGCTACGAAATCGATCAATTTCAGAGTATCTCATCAAGTGGAAGAACTTACCCATTGAAGATTCCACATGGGAGGATGAAAATTTTATACAAGAGCATGCAGAACTCCTGAAGTGTTGAGGTCAACACTTTTTTGAAGGAGAAGGTCACGTTACATCCCTATAATACTAGTTATTCCCCCATTACTATTGTCATTGTATCCCTTATTGTTATTATTGTGCCCCATAGAATCCCACTATTGTTATTTTTGTGCCTTTATATTATTTTTGCTAGGCCAGCTTGGTTATATTGTGAACCCTTAGACTCCTATATATAGAAAGGAGGTTTTGGCATTTGTATCATCCAAGAATTGTTCATTTGTGTAATGCAAGAAGGTTTCCCCCTCAAAGAGGTTGAATTCTAATCCATTAATATATCTTTTCTATCTTTTTGTGAGATGGTTTCATAACATTCTAGCACTCCGAAGAATCATAGGGGGGGCTATACCAACAAAATATTATGCTTGACATCTAGATTCTACTATATGTAATTTTATATCTTAATAACATTACAACTTGTTTAATTTGGAGAAAATATACACACACATTTGGAACAAAACTTGATTGGATGACCTATAATGGACATTGGACTGACCTACAGGGATCTACATTCTGATTTAATTGGATCCAACTTTTGCATATTTTTTTAAGTGGCCTTAAATACAATAAGGTTGGGCAAACCTACAAGATCACTTGATGAGCCCACATGGCTGAGAAACATATTTGTTTTCCAAGGAAATATAGAATAGCAATGAGATCTTTACCTATGCTTTATTTGGAAATATAATCACTATGGACCTACATGTCCATGTGGAGGAGATTGGGGGTTAATTATTCAAAATTTAAAAGAAATAAAAAGTTTCTTTGTTTTCATGGTCAACAGGTTTAATTAGTAAGAGACCTTTGTTTTCCTCTTTCTCTTTTCATTTATCTCAAAAATTGAGTCTCCTAGGTTAACAAGGGTAGGAGACCTTTGTTTAGCTCTCCTATTATTTTTTACCTAGATTCATGATTCACAAGGTGAGAGACCTTCATTTAGCTCACTCATAGCGCAACATTGTCTTGTGAATCTCATTCATCATCTCTCTTGGAAACTTTTCCCACTCAATCCATATGCCCAAAATTTCATTAATAAGCTAAGGCATTGATCATCCATTCTCTATCACCTTATACCTTTTGCAAGTCATTGATGTTGTTTTTCTATGGTTCCACTCTCTACGGAATCTTATGATTGAGAATGTTTGGGGACATATCCATTCAATCCAAACTCTAATCACCCTAAATAAGCCTAACAATCCTATCTACCACCTAAACCCAAATTAATCAGATCCTTTGGTCTGTGAAGTGTGAAGTAGATGCCTTGGAGAGCTCTTGACTTCGCTTGACTCGTACATTAGATTTCTATGATCTACAAGGAGAATTCTCCTTGATCCAAAGGAAATCTGGCTAAAAGTGAGAAGAAGTTAGGTCAGGTGACGATATCCCCCTGCGATGTATAGTGAATCTCACACTTGAGCTTTTGGACGTTATCTTTAGAAGTGCGACATTTTGTTTTCATAGACAGCAAGGAGTTGTTTAACTATGACCCTAAGGAGAACCAAGAAAGGAGGTTGAACAAAAACCCATCACATTTTAGAGCCAAGAGACCCAATTAAAACTAGCACTAGAGCTTGCCATTGAGCAGTCATTCAAGTACTAGAATTATTTAAATTTTGGGCACAAAACACCTCCAAATATGGGAGGTATGATTCATAATGGATTAGATCAAATAATATTGAGAAAAGATTGTGTTGGATCAGCCATGAAGCCCTAACCCTAACCACTTTAGGGCCTTTAATAGTAAAAGGCATAGAAAGAGAGGGAAAAAGGAGTGATTATGATTGTCATTAATCCGAACTTATACCATCTTAATCACAAATTAGTGAAGTTAATGAATACCATTATAATGCACGAAACATTAAACTAAATAATACAACCTTTACACCTATATATAATAGAGATTATATATCATGAGAATCTATGAGATATGGCACCATTCAATCAAAATGGTTAAAAACCTACTCAGAATACATACTATATTCTGCCATCACAACTTAATAAGCAAGACAACTCTTACTAGATCTTAAGGCAAAAGGCACAATTCTTCTTTCAATGGAACCAATGCAACTGTTTTGGGTTAAAGAGACCGTATCACGATTGCTATCTAATGGAAAGTTGAATGATGTGGGACTTACCATTCTATATGCCTCACAAACTTCATGTTTGTGTTCACCCTCTCAAACAATCAAGGTTTAGATAATGACAACCTTGAGGAAAGCATATTTTCTTGAATTTCAATTACATAACAGGATAGTCAAATATAAGACAAGAGTTACTCATACTATAAGGGTTTAAATAATGTTAAATTTTAAAAAGAAATTTATTCATTAATTTAAATTACACCAGTTTAGATCTCTATTAACTATAGATATACCAAGCCAAGAGAGGGATCAAATCTCTTTTTACTCTTAAAAAAGATTGCATCTCAATAAATTTGATCCCTTTCAGCCTTAAATGGATCCAGAGTTAACATAAATCTAAACTATTTAATTCAATCTTATTTAAATTAAATAATTTACCCCTCATAATTTAAATCGTAAATTAAATTGATTAATTTAAATAAAATTACAAAAAAAAAAATTGAACCAATAATCTACTGCAAAAAAAACATGCATTCATTCATTCATAAATCTCTTGACAAAGCATTCATTCACTATAAATTCAAAACCTTTTACTAATCTAAAATATGTTAATATTTCCAAGCTTTTAAATGCTGTAAAATAAGTTAAGAATTGTATCTTTTCTAGCTAAATAACGTACCTTAATCAAGTAATAATTTGCATAGTAATAATGACATATTGTCTTTCGTCCTGATTTTCTGGCATATTTTGAGTTTCATTTTACTATCTTTGCTCTGACTTTTATTCAATTCAAGGGATGAAAGCTATATATATACACCTTACGCCATAAGGCGCATTGGAACTCATTGACAATGTCTTGTACCTTATATCCTATAATTGCACCCTTGACAATGTTTTCTACCTTATTTCCTATAATTGCACCCTAATATCTAGAGCTACATATATTTTTATCATTGCATCCATTGCAGTTGGAAATAATGAAATTTGTAGAGACAGTTCAGTTTTTGTTTTCATGGCTTGTTTCTACGTTAAGGTAGAAGGAAGGCCATGTTACACAACATAGTAAATCGGGGTAAACCTTTTACACTATCGCAATATATAAGGTGAACCTCTGACAATATCCTACCTGATGAAAATTCACAATTTTCACTGGATTTACGCTCTTTGTATGCTCTCTTTGGTTGTGATCCTAAGCATAGAGATGCATTATTTTTATGAAGAAAGTGACATTTTTTTTCTAGGTGAGTGGCATGCTTTCTTAATTATTTTAGGTAGATGACGAGTTTGATCTTGTTTTTTTGTTCATAAGAAAAAACAGTACCTTTTTTTAGTAAAAAGAATGTTGTACATGAGTATAAAACCTGAACAAATTAGACTATTGTCCAACATCAACACAAGAAAACTGTTGCTATAGCTGGCCAAAAAAAGCGCATTGTAGCTATATTTCAAACAATTTTGTAAAGGCAGACATGCGTATCAAAAAAATTCATATGTAGCTTAAACACATAACAAAAATCTTGAGCACATAGACATTATAAGTACAAAAATCAATAGCAGAATAGGGCAAGCACCTAGAAATACCACAGAAGCACCAATGGAGAAGCAAAAGGACTTAGAAGATCTCAAAAGAACTTTGACTTCTAATGGTTCTCTCTGCAACCAGGTCAAATTGCATATGCCCGCTCAAAATGCATATGCTAAAATGCATTGCTACCTCAAAATACATATGCCAAAATGCATGTACCCACTCAAATTGCATATGCCAGACATAAAACTTTTAGAGAGAGCATTGTTTTTTATAGTTTTGTTTTCTGTAGACATGTGGGAAGGACATCTCATAGAAGAGAGACTTTAAAACTTAAACCCTTTGCATCCAGTTGCAAAGAGAGCGGACCTCAAGTCATTTCTTTCTTGAATCCATCTAATCGTGACGAGAGTCCCCAATCACAGAAATCTTGTCAATGCTGCGCCTCATAACCACTTGTAAAGCACCCCATAAAACCAACATTTTAGCCCTACAATTGTCCTGTATACCTCCAAACCATCTAAAACTGTAGATTGTAGCACGATTAATATTAAAAAAAACTCCACAATGCCCTCGCCCTCCAGCTCATGTCCCATCGAAATAGCACATCAAAAATGTGTTGGCTAAGTAGACAAAAGTAATAGAGCCAGGAGATTCCTTGAGAACCAGGAACCTATATCGTGGAAGTGTGCAACAATACTAAGAGAGGAACATATCTCTCTCTCTCTCTCTCTCTCTCTCTCTCTCTCTATATATATAT
>APFE031069645.1:66835-83703 GCA_000404065.3 Pinus taeda
CACGTTACTCTTCTTAAAAACTGTAATATCATTTGCTTGATGTTTTTTTCATTCTTTGAAATTAGGGCTTGGATTCTATTAGAAGCAAAGGTTATGATGTCAATGCAACCACTCTCAGCAGTGAGATTATATTATTCATGATTTTCCTATGGAAGCCTTGGATTATTGAAGCCCGTCATCTAAGTTTGAGTTTAGAAGATCTCAAAAGAACCATGACTTCTAATGGCTCTCTCCATAACCAGGTCAAAAGGCATATGCCAACTCAAAATGCATATGCTAGACATAACACTTTTAGAGAGAGCATTGGTTTTAGAGTTTTGTTTTCTGTAGATAAGTTAGAAGGATATCTCATAAAAGAGAGACTTTAAAACTTGAAGCTTCTACATCTTGTTGCAAAGAGAGGGGACCTCCAAGTTATTTTTTTTTAATCCATTTCATTGTGGAGGGTCTCCAACCACCAAAATATTGTCAATGCTGAGCCACATAACCACTTGTAACACACCCTATAAAGTCAGCATTTCAACCCTACAATGGTTCCCTATACCTCCAAAACATCTAAAACTATAGATTGTAGTAAGATTATTATGAAAAAAAACTCCACATCGTCCTCTAGGTCATGCTCCATCGAAATAGAAAATCTTAAATGTGTTGGCTAAATAGACAAAAGTAATAGAGCTAGGAGATTCCTTGAGAACTAGCGATGTATATCCCCCAAGAGTGCAACAAACAAGTTTGATATTAATTATATAATATATATTATATATATATATATAGATATAAGTATATAGAGCTCACAGTAAAACCTGTTAGAAATATTTAGTAAATTTAATTTTCGTGGAGGGGTAGAGGTCTTTGACTTTCGGGAAGCTAGCTTCATGCACTGCGGAGTTGTTTTCACACAACTACTTTCATGCACAATGAATCTATTTCACAAACTTGGAAGTTATTTCACAAAATTGGATAATATTTACTCACTGCAAAAATGACAAATTATGTTTGGAGCAACACAATAAAAACTTAATATTATATTGTAAAACATAAAAATAAATTCACATGAGGCTGCGGCTAATTCACTAAGTAAAAACTAAAATTTCATGGAGAATAACACACAGTAAAATAGGCTACGGCTCATTCACTAAGTAAAAACTAAAATTTCATGGACAATAACACACAGTAAAATACTGTAGCTATTCTTTTCATATGCCCACCAAAATTAGCTCCACCATATTCTCCCTAGAGACTTGGGCTCTCTTTCTTTCTAACCTCTAACTCTCTAACCCATTACAAAATGAATTTTACATTCATATATAACTCAACATACAATTTTACATTTAATTCTCTAACCCATTACAAAATTAATTTTACATTCATATATAACTCAACATACAATTTTACATTTAGTTCATGACATAGCGAAATTAATATGATGTTGTTTTTTCAGAATGGTTCACGCTTGGCTTCAGTCCTTCCTTTCCATCTTCAAACAAAGACGCAACCTGCAAAAAATACGTGTGACAAGTATCGTTGCTATCAGGCTATTTATTGCAATGGTTGGGATTATTATTTCCAACACTCCTCTTTAATCACAATTTCCACCATTTACAATTCCAAATTAGTTTATGAGATAAACAAAACTTTCACATGCCAATGGCTTTGTGAAGATGTCAACAAATTGTTCCTGTGACCTACAATGTTGCAACACAATTTCATCATTGTTAACCAACTCTCTAATAAAATGATATTTAACATCAATATGCTTGGTCCTCTTGTGGAAGACAGAATTATTTGAAAATGCAATTGTTGAGGTGTTGTCGTAGAGAATAGTTGTCGCACCCTCTTGGTCATGACGAAGATCCCTCAACATCCTTCTCATCCAAATTACCTGACACATTGTTGTTGTTGCTGTGACATATTCAGCTTCTGCTATTGACAGCGAAACTATTAGCTGCTTCTTGGAGGCCCATGAAATGGCTCTGGAACCCAATTGAAAAATATATCCTGATGTGCTCTTTTTGTCATCGACATTGCCTGCCCAATCATTGTTAGTGTAACCAATGAACGTGAAATCACTTGTCGTGTACAAAACACCATACTGTTTTGTCCCATTGACATACCTCGGAGTCCTTTTCGTTGCTTTGCAATGTGTCTCCCTGGGTGTCTCCATGAACCTTGACACCAAACTAATTGCATACATTATATCCAGCCTAGTGGCAGTCAAATACATCAAGCTATCTCAATTACTTCAACCCTATGACAATTGGAGTTGGTGCAGACTTATTGTTCTACATTTTAAACCTCTCCAAAATTTCCGCCACATACTTTGCTTGAGAGATAAAAATCCCATTTTATGTTTTCTTCACTTTTATGCCCAAAAAATATCTTAACAATCCCAAGTCAGTCATTTCAAATTCACTCTTCATGACTTGTTTGAAATCAGCGATGAGGAAATCATCACTGCTTGTAAAAATCAAATCATCTACATATAAGATGACAATGAGAATCTTACCTTCCTCTCTTTGATGTAGAGAGTAGCCTCACCGTCACATTTGTCAAAACCATTGTCCAACAAGTAAGCATCTACCCTGTTATACCATGCGCGCGGTGCTTGCTTCAACCCATAAAGAGCTTTCCTCAACCGATATACTTTGTCTTCTTGGCCTTCAATCTCGTAACCAGGTAGTTGCGTGACATACACTTCCTCTTTCCGCACTCCATTTAAGAACATTAATTTTAGGTCCATTTGATACACTCTCCATTTGTGTTGTGCGACAATTACCACAACTGCGTGCACTGTCTCCATTCGTGTGACTGACGCGAACATCTCCGCGTAATCTCTTCCATGCTGCTACTTGTTTCCTCTGACGATTAGCATTTCTTTGTGCCTTTCAATCTTTCCCTCAATGTTTCTTTTGGTCTTATAGACTCACTTCACTCCAATGACATGTTTTCCTTTCAGAACGCTCACCAAATCCCATGTTTCATTCCTTTTTATTGCTTCTATTTCTTCCTCCATTGTCGTAACCCACCTTTCTTCTTTGACTGCATCTTCAAAGTGGAGTGGGTCATCTACATGACAAAATAATGCAAATAAGGAATTCAGACCTGCGCTACTATCAACTTCATCTTGCTCATAAATTTCATTTAAATTTCTGAATTTTGGTATTCTTATGCTTGTTGAAGATGGGCTGGACATGTCACTTGGTACCGTACTTCGCAGTGTGCTTGGAGAAGCACATGCTTGGCTGCGTGAAACTGTCCTATTATTTGTTGATGGTGTTGCTTGCTGCCTAGATTGTTGTGCTTGAATAGGAGTAGAGGGAGTCAGTGTTCAGGAATTACTTGCTGTTGTTAGTTCCTCTCTATCCTCACGTGATATACATGCTTTGACATTGATTGTCTTCTCTAAACTTCCATCCCATGCTTCCTCTTCTATGAGCTGCATATCTCTGTTGATTATGACCTTCTTGATTGATGGACTGTAGAGCTTGTATGCCTTGGATTCATCATTGTATGCAAAAAATATACATTTCTCCCCTTTGTTGTCCAACTTCTTATTTAACTCACCCGGGACATTTTCATACGCCACACATCCAACAATTCTCATGTGAGTGACATTTTGTTTTCTTCCACTCCGTGCCTCTTCAGGAACAATGTTCTGGACACTTTTGGTTGGACATCTATTTAAGATAAATGTTGCAAAAGTGACAGCTTTAGCCCAATAGTCATTTGGAAAATGATTTTCCTTCGTCATACTCCTTGCCATCTCCATAATGGTCATGTTCTTCCTTTCTGCCACACCATTTTGCTATTGTATATATCGTGTTATAAATTGCTTGTGAATTCCATGCTCCCTACAAAATCGAAGGAAGTCATTTGAGATGTATTCTCCACCTCTATCAGTCCTAAGGACTTTGATGTAGTGTCCACTTTGTTTTTAAACAAGAGCCTTATATTCGCTAAAGCATTCAAATACTTCACTTTTCTGTTTTAGGAGAAAGACCCATGTCTTCCTTTTGTAGTATTCTATGAAGGTCAATACATAGTGGCTTCCACCAATTGATGGTGTGTGCATTGGTCCACATAGATATGAGTGGAAAACTTCCAAAGGTGCCTTTTCCCTCACTAACTTTCCTTCTAGAAATGTATCTCTATATTTCTTACCTAAGATACATCCTTCACATATGTTGTTTGGTTTTTCTATGAGTGGTAAACCCTTCACCATGTCTTTCTTATGCAGCAAATTCAAACCTCCAAAGTTGAGATGTCCAAATTTCAAGTGCCATAACTAGTTTTCATCTTTTACCTCTGCTTGAAAGCTTACTTGTGTGACAACTTCTTCTTTTCTTCCATCTTCTTGTGAGTTCATAAATAGTTGTTCTTGTGCACCTTCTTTTTGCAAATCTGATATTATTTTTAGGGGAAACATTCTATTGTTTTTCATCTGAACCTTTGCAATCAACTGTCTACTTGGAGGCTTATCCAAAATTGTGCACACATCATTTTTGAAGAAGACATTGTAGCCTTTCTACATGAGTTGTCCAACGCTCATGAAATTATGTTTCAGAATGGGGACAAAGTAAACATATGAGATGTATTTCTTCTTGCCCTTCTTTGTTAGGATATTAACACTTCCTTTTCTCATGACAGAGACTTTGCTATCAGTCCCTAATGTCAGTTCAAATTTCACACTTTCATCTAGATCAAGAAACATTTCTATGTTTCCTATCATGTGGTTGCTACAACCTGAGTCTAGATACCATATATCACTTTCTTTTTCTTGTGCTACATTACAAGCTAAACACATGCTATCATGGTTATGATTTTCTCTTGTGAAATTTACACTTGGTTTGTTACTAATGTCATATTGCTTCTTTCTACACTCATTTGCATAATGACATTGAACTTGAGATTTATCATACCTCTGACCTCGTGCTTGATTTTCACTGGGGCCTTGACTTGGATTTTGATTGTTGCCTCTTCCATTTGAGCTTGAAGGGCTACCTCATCCACCTCTGTGTGGGCTTCTTCCTCTTCCTCTAGCATATGATCTCCCTCTGCCTCAACCTTGACTAAATGATACTTGTGTCTTGAAGGCATGCTCCAATTAGGAGCTTGCTTCTCTATTCAATATATGTTTATGAGAAATCAATGATGCATTAAGCTCATCCACTGAGAACTGTGAGATATCCCTTATCTCTTCTATGGCCACAACAATGGCTTTAAACCTTGCTGACAAACTTATCAAAACTTTTTCAACTATTTTGTGTCTCACCATGAGACCTGATTTGAGTAACCAACCCACCTCCATGTGTAAAAAATGATTCTATATGCTCATACTCTTTCATACAAAGTGTTTCAAAATCTCTCCTCAACATTTCCATCTTTGTTGTCTTGACTTTTTCCATGCCTTTGTAGGTTGTCTAGAGGGTGTCCCATACTTGCTTGGACTTCATTGTTGCTGCAACCCTTAGGAAAATAGTTTCATGAACTGCTTGTAAAATATAAAATAGAGCTTTTGAATCCTTCTTCCTGTTGTCCCTTAACAAATCATTTCTTGTTGAGATAAGGCATTGTATGATGCTGCATCTACTAGTTCTTGAAAACCATTCTCCATCAAATCTCAAATGTCTTGAGAAGAAAACAAGGCATTCATTGTAATAGCCCAATAATCTTAATTTTTGCCATTAAACTGAAGTATTTGAGAATTAGTCAAGCTTGTGCTTCATGTTGCAATTTCTGAGGGTAAAAAAAAAATTCTCGTAAATATGCTAAAAAACAATCTAATTTTCACTATTAGTAAAAACACTTGTCCGCTCTGATACCATGTTAGAAATATTTAGTAAATTTAATTTTAGAAAAGGGGAAGATCTTTGACTTAGCCAAAGCTGAGCTGATTTTCATGAAGCTATTTCACATACTTGGATTTCACACACGGCGGAGCTATTTCAAAGACTTATAAATAATATTTACTCACGTAAAAATGACAAAGTAGGTTTGGAGCAACACAATAAAAAATTAGTATTATATTCTAAACATGAAATTACATTCACATGAGGGTGCGGCTCATTTACTAAGTAAAAACTAAAATTTCACACGAAAAACACAGTATGTAGTATGTAACTGTTGTTTTCACGTGCCCACCAAAATTTGCTCCACCATTTTCTCTCTAGAGACTTGGGCTCTCTTTCTCTCTAACCAATTACAAAATGACTTTTACATTCATATATAACTCAACATACAATTTTACATTTAATTAATGACAGAGCGAAATTAATATGATGTTGTTGTTGAGTGTGATCAAAATCACGCATGCGTTTTTGGAGTGTGGGCAATATTTGCTGAATAAATGCTTGCCCATATCTATTTACCAAAGTACATTGACTACTTTAAATTTTTTGCTGCATTTCAGAATGGTTCATGCATGGCTTCAATTCTTCCATCTTTAAACAGAGACGCAACCAACCTTCAAAAAATATGTTTGAGAAGTATGGCTGTTGTGAGATATTCTGACAAGTATTGTTGTTGTCAGGTTGTTTATTTCGGTGGTTGGGATTATTATTTCCAATATACTCCTCTTAAAACTGTAATAACATTTGTTTGATGTTTTTTGCGTTCTTTGAAATTAGGGTTTGGATTCTATTAGAAGCCAGGGTTATGGTATCAATAGAGCCACTCTCAGCAGTCATATTATATTATTCATTATTTTCCTATGGAGGCCCTAGATTGTCATCTAAGTTAAGATGTACCCTTGTCACTCTTAGATTTTTGTGGACACTCAAAACCTATATTCCACTGTAACTACATGTGCTCCCCAAGCAAGCCAGAAAAGAAGTATGAGCTTGAACAGGTAATCGAAGAAACCACATAACTACAGGTAATCGAAGAAACCACATAACTAATTTCCATAGACAACAAATTTTTCATAGACACCTATCTGAAAAATACTACTTTTTGAAATATGAAATTTACATACTACTTTTTGAAATATGAAATTTACATACTACATTTTGAAAATTTATATACGGTGGTGTTTTCCTACACCTAAAACAAAAATGTAAGCCATCTCATAGTTTCGATTCTGTTGTCTCCATGGTCAAAACTCCACCCTAACGATGACATTCATCTCGCCTGGCAAACAAAGCAAGCAAGATTGAAAAACTCAAGCTCTTGAGGATTGATTGTTCATGAATGAGCAAGCTTTTGTCCAACTATCTGTTTACATGGATGGAATATTAGTTAGCCTACTTTTAGAAAAGGTTGAATTTTTTTTTTCAATTTTTTTTGCACTAATGTAATGTAAACATGTCTTTCCCTTCCCGTCTCTCCTTCCCCCAAAAAGTTGGGTAACACTATACAATTACAAACATTTGTGCTCATATTGTAATTGATCTAAGTGCAACATTTATTATTTATCTGCAACCAATATGAAACTCAACAATGCAAACTATGAAACTTAATTTTCATAAAGATCATCATAAAAAACAATTATAGTGAAAATTAACATGGTATTGAAGTCACAAGATAATGGAACCATCAAATCCATAACCCTTCACAAATTAACTGAATGGAGTAATATTTTCAAAAAAATCATTAATATATATTAACAAAAAGCACATTATGTGAAATCTTGAAAATGCACGACAAGAAGCTCTAAATATTAACGAAAACCACATTATGTGCAATCTTGGAAAATGCTCCACAAGAAGTTCTAAATACAACCTAGAATAATAATTAGCAGATAATGTAAATAACAATTGTGTCAACATAAACCACCTTTAACACTTATCAGCAAGAAATTACAATGACAAAAAATGTCAAACAACTAAACCAACATTTATTCTTACAATATAGATTGACATCCCACTGAAAATTAGTATTTCATAAATACTCAACATCATAATAATAAATATCAAAACTATTCTAACAACAAGCAAAACCATTCAGTACACTCTAACTTGTCAGGAAGAAATTACAATGACAAAAAATGTCAAACAACTAAACCAACATTTATTCTTACAATATAGATTGACATCCCACTAAAAATTAGTATTTCATAAATACTCAACATCATAATAATAAATATCAAAACTATTCAAACAGCAAGCAAAACCATTCAGTACACTCTAACTTGTCTTCAACATGCAAGTCAAGGATACCACAACACAAACTAACTCCAAATAACATAAAGGTTATAAACTTGAAGGACAACCAAACAAATTCAATGTTATCACCTTAGAGGCAATTTACAACTACAACCCTAATCCTTACAACCATCTTTCTAAATTTACAAGTTAATTAGCACCACTACATTCACAAACTAGTGATCCATAAGACTAATGTATAATAGAACTAGGAAAACTCTCAACCCTAATCCTTACAACCATCTTTCTAAATTTACAAGTTAATTGGCACCACTACATTCACAAACTAGCGATCCATAAGACTAATGTATAATAAAACTAGGAAAACTCTCAAGTCTCAATCCAGCCATATTAGACGGACTACCAATTCTAGTATATCCTTTTAGGGTTACGATTACTCTACCTTCACATCGGGCCTTGGTTCAAATGCAAAGAGACTCGCACGGTCACTCTCTGATTGGAAATGAAAATCCCCATAACTACTGGCTCAAACCATAATAGAAAATCTCATTTCTTGAAAACCACGTAATCCCGTACTCCTACGCAGTTAAGATAGCATAGCCAATTTGTGATCATATTACTACTCAGCTTCTTGCAAAATGATGAAGGCATCTTTGCAATCTCCTTCCAGCATGAAGAGGGAGAGGAAGTGGAGGAAGGAACCATATTCTCCTGTAATTCCCAAATAAGAAACGGCTTCTGGAGCTCATCCGCGAACTCATTGTCAAATTTATCTTCATCCTCGAACTCATATTCAACTTCATCTTCATGCTGGCATATTTTGAGTTTCATTTTACTATCTTTGCTTGGACTTTTATTCAATTCAAGGGGTGAAAGCTATATATATACACCTTACGCGGTAAGGCGCACTGGAACTCATTGACAATGTTTTCTACCTTATATCCTATAATTGCACCCTTGACCATGTTTTCTACCTTATTTCCTATAATTGCAATTGCACCCTAATGTCTAGCGCTACATATATTTTTATCGTTGCAATCATTGCAGTTGGAAATAATGAAATCTGTAGAGACAGTGCACGTTTTTGTTTTCATGGCTTGTTTCTATGTTAATCAGGGTAAACCTTTTACACTATCCCAGTATATAAGGTGAACCTTTGACAATATCCAACCTGATGAAAAATAACAATTTTCACTCGATTTACGCTCTTTGGATGCTTTCTTTGGTTGTGATCGTGAGGTTAGAAGTGCATTATTTTTATGAAGAAAGTGACATTTTTTTTTTCCAGGTGAGAGATTGAAAATGTAATGCGTTTAATTTTTAGGTGACAATTGGAGTTGGTGCGTACCTGTTCTACATTTTAAACCTCTTTAAAATTTCTGCCACATACTTTGCTTGAGAGTAAAAAATGCCATTTTCTGTTTTCTTCACTTGGATGCCCAAAAAATATCTTAACAATCCCAAGTCAGTCATTTCAAATTCACTCTCCATGACTTGTTTGAAATAAATCATCATTGCTTGCAAAAATCAAATCATCTACATATAAGACAACAATGAGAATCTTAGGTTCACTCTCTTTGATGTAGAGAGTAGGCTCACTGTTACATTTGTCAAAACCATTGTCCAACAAGTAATTATCTACCCTTTGTCAAAACCATTGTCCAACAAGTAAGTATCTACCCTGTTGTACCATGCGTGTGGTTCTTGCTTCAACCCATAAAGAGGTTTCCTCAACTGATATACTTTGTCTTCTTGGCCTTCAATCTCGTAACCAAGCAGCAGCTGTGTGACATACACTTCCTATTTCAACACTCCATTCAAGAATGTTGATTTTATGTCCATTTCATACACTCTCCATTTGTTTTGCGCGGAAATTGCCACAATTGTGTGCAATGTCTCCAACCGCACGACTGGTGCGAACGTCTCCGCATAATCTCTTCCATGTTGTTGCTTGTATCCTTTGAGAACTAGCCTTTCTTTGTGCCTTTCTATCTTTCCCTCAATGTTGCTTCTGGTCTTATAGACCCACTTCACTCCAATGACATGTTTTCCTTTCACAAGGCTCACCAACTCCCATGTGTCATTCCTTTCTATTGCTTTTATATCTTCCTCCATTGCCGAAACCCACTTTTCTTCTTTGAGTGCATCTTCAAAGTGGATTAGGTCATCTACATGACAAAATAATGCAAATAAGGAATTTAGACTTGTGCTACTATCAACTTAATTTTTCTCATAAATTTCATTTAAATTTATGAATTTTGGTCTTCTTGTGCTTGTTGAAGATGGGCTTGACATGTCACTTGGTGTTGCGCTTCGAGGTGTGCTTGTAGAAGCACATGCTTGGCTGTGTGAAACTGTCCTATTATTTGTTTATGGTGTTGCTCATTGCCTACTTTGTTGCACTTGAATAGGAGTAAAGGGAGTCAGTGTTGAGGAATTACTTGTTGTCGTTAGTTCCTCTCCATCCTCATGTGGTATACATCCTTTGACATTGATTGTCTTCTCTAAACTTCCAGCCCATGCTTCCTCATGGGCTTCTTCTTCTGTGAACTGCACATCTCTGTTGATTATGACCTTCTTGGTTGATGGATTGTAGAGCTTGTATGCCTTGGATTCATCATTGTATCCAACAAATATACATTTCTCCCCCTTGTTGTCCAACTTCTTCTTTAACTCATCTAGGACATTTGCATACGCCACACATCCAATAACTCTCATTTGAGTAAAATTTTGTTTTCTTCCAATCCATGCCTCTTCAAGAACAATGTTCTAGACGCTTTTGGCTGGACATCAATTCAACATATATGCTACACAAGTGAGAACTTAAACCCAATAGTCATTTGAAATTTTTTTTTCCTTCAACATACTCCTTGCCATCTCCATAATGGTCATATTCTTCCTTTCTGCCACACCATTTTGTTGCAGTGTATATCTTGTTGTAAATTGTTTGTGAATTCCAAGCTCCCTGCAAAATAGAAGGAAGTCATTTGAGATGTATTCTCCACCTCTGTCAGTCCTAAGGACTTTGACGTACTGTCCACTTTGCTTTTCAATAAGAGCCTTATATTGGTGAAAGCGTTCAAAGACTTCACTTTTCTGTTTTAGGAGAAAGACCCATGTCTTCCTTATGTAGTCCTCTATGAAGGTCAATACATAGTCGCTGCCACCAATTGATAGTGTTTGTATTGGTCCACATAAATATGAGTGGACAATTTCCAAAGGTGCCTTTGTCCTTACTAACTTTCCTGCTGGAAATGTCTCTCTATATTTCTTGCGCAAGATACATCCTTGACATATGATGTCTGGTTTTTCTGTGAGTGGTAAACCCTTCACCATGTCTTTCTTATGTAGCAAATTCAAACCTCCAAAGTTGAGATGTCCAAACCTCAAGTGCCATAACTAGTTTTTATCTTTTACCTATGCTTGAAAGTTTACTTGTGCGACAACTACTTCTTTTCTTTCATCTTCTTCTGAGTTCATAGATAGTTGTGCTTGTGCACCTTCTTTCTGCAAATGTGATATAACTTTTAGGGGAAACATTCTATTGTTTGTCATCTGAACCTTTGCAATCAACTGTCTACTTGGAGGACTACCCAAAATTGTGCACACATCATTTTTGAAGAAGACATTGTAGCCTTTCTGCATGAGTTGTCCAATGATCATGAGATTATGTTTCAGAACAAGGACAAAATAAACATCTAATATGTATTTCTTCTTGCCCTTCTTTGTTAGGATATTAACTCTTCATTTTCCCATGATAGAGATCCTTAATGTCACTTCAAATTTCACACTTTCATCTAAATGAGAAAACATTTATATGTTTTTTGTCGTGTGGTTGCTACACCCTAAATCTAAATACCATATATCACTCTGTATTTCTTGTGTTACATTACAAGCTAAACACATGCTAACATGGTTCTGTTTTCTTTTGTGAAATTTACACTTGGTTTGTTACTAATATCATATTGCTTCTTTCTACATTCATTTGCATAATGACATTGAACTTTAGATTTATCATACCTCTGACCTCGTGCTTGATTTTGGCTTTGGCCTTGACTTGGATTTTGATTGCTACTTCTTCCATTTGAGCTTGAGGGGCTGCTTCATCCACCTTTGTGTGGGCTTCTTCCTCTTCCTCTACCATATGATCTTCCTCTGCCTCGACCTTGACCAAATGATACTTGTGTCTTGAAGGCATGCTCCAATGAGGAGCTTGCTTCTCTATTCAGTGTATGTTCATGAGAAATCAATGATGCATTAAGCTCATCCACTGGGAATTGTGAGAGATACTTTGTCTCTTCTATGGCCACAACAATGGCCTTAAACCTTGCTAGAAAACTTTTTCAACTATTCTCTTTTCCTCAGGTGTCTCACCATGAGACTTGATTTGAGTAACCAGGCCACTTACATGTGTAAAAAATGAGTCTATATTCTTAGACTCGTTCATACAAAGTGTTTCAAAATCTCTCCTAAAAATTTGCAGTTTTGTTGTGTTGACTTTTTCCATGCCTTGGTAGGCTATGTGGAGGGTGTCCCATGCTTGCTTGGACAACTATTTCAGAGACTTATGAATAATATTTACTCATGGAAAAAATGACAAAGTAGGTTTGGAGCAACACAATAAAAACTTAGTATTATATTCTAAAACATGAAAATACATTCACATGGGGTTGTGGGTCATTCACTAAGTAAAAAATAAAATTTCACAAGAATAACACACACTAAAATACTGTAACTCTTGTTTTCACGTGCCCACCAAAATTTGCTCCACCATTTTCTCCCCAGAGACTTGGGCTCTCCTTCTCTCTAACCTCTTATTCTCTAACCCATTACAAAATGATTTTCACATTCATATATAACTCAACATACAATTTTACACTTAATTCATGACATAACGAAATTAATATGATGTTGTTGTTGAGTGTGATCAGAATCACGCAAGTGTTTTTGGAGTGTGGACAATATTTGTTGAATAAATGCTTGTCCATATCTATTTACCAAAGTACATTTACTGCTTTAAAGTCCTTGTTGTGTTTCAGAATGGTTCATGCCTAGCTTCAGTACTTTCATCTTCGAATAGAGATGCAACTTGCAAAAAATAGGTCTTACAAGTATCACTACTGTCAGATACGTCTGACAAGTATAGAGTATAGTTGACAAGTATCGTTGCTGTTAGGCTATTTATTCTAGAGGTTGGAGTTATTATTTCCAACGTACTCCTCTTAAAAACTGTAATATCATTTCTTAGATGTTTTTTGCATTCCTTCAAATTACTGTTTGGATTCTATTAGAACCCAGCGTTACGGTGTCAAATGAGCCACTCTCAGCAATGAGATTATGTTATTCATTATTTTCCTATGGAGGCCCTCAATTGTCATCTAAGTTAAGACGTACCATTTTCACTCTTAGATTTTTGTGGACACTCAAAACCTATATTCCATTGTAACTACATGTGCTCCCCAAGCAAGCTAGAAAGAAGTTTGAGCTTGAACACATAATCGAAGAAACCACATAAGTAATTTCCATACACAACAATTTTTTCATAGACACCTATCTGAAAAATACTACTTTTTGAAATAGGAAATTTACATACAATGATGCTTTCCTACACCTAAAACAAAAACGTATGTCATCTCATAGTTTCGATTATTTTGTCTCCACGGTCAAAACTCCACACCTGAGGAGGACATTCATCTGGCCTTGGCGAATAGAGCAAGCAAGATTGAAAAACTCAAGCTGCTGAAGATTGATTGTTCATGATTAAGCAAGCTTTTTGTCCAACTATCCGTTTATATGGACGGAATATTAGCTGGCCTACTTTTAAAAAGTATTGAATTTTTTTTTTCTTAGATTAATGTAATGTAGATCTATCTCTCCCTTCCCATCTCTCCCTCCCCAAAAAGTTGAGTAACACTATACAATTACAAACATTTGTGTTGATATTGAAATCGATCTAAGTGCAACATTTATTATTTATCTGCAACCAATGTGAAACTCAACAATGCAAACTATGAAACTTAATTTTCATAAAGATCATCATCCAAAATAATTATAATGAAAAATAACATGGAATTGAAGTCACAATATAATGGAACCATCAAATCCATAACCCTTCACAAATTAACTAAATCGATTAATCTTTTCAAAAAAATCATTGATACATATTAACAAAAACCACATTATGTGAAATCTTGAAAATGCATGACAAGAAGCTCTAAATATTAACGAAAACCACATTATGTGCAATCTTGAAAATGCACCACAAGACGTTCTAAATAAAACTTAGAACAATAATTAACATATAACTTAAATAACAATTGTCAACATAAACCACCTTTAACACTTATCAGCAAGAAATTACAATAACAAAAAATGCCAAACATCTAAACCAACATTTATTCTTACAATATAGATTAACATCCCACTGAGAATTGGTATTTCATAAATACTCAACATCATAATAATAAATATCAAAACTATTCTAACCAGAAGCAAAACCATTACCGTACACCCTAACTTGTCTTCAGCATGCACCTCAAAGACATCACAAAACAAACTAACTAACTCCCAACAACACAAGGGCTATAAACTTGAAGGACAACCAAACAAATTCAATGTTATCACTTTAGAGGCAATTTACAACTACAACCCTAATCCTTACAACCATCTTTCTAAATTTACAAGCTAATCGGCACCACTACATTGACAAACTAGCGATCCATAAGACTAATGTATAATAAAATTAAGAAAACTCGAGTCTCAATCTAGCCATATTAGTAGGACTACCCATTCTAGTCTATCCTTTTAGGGTCGGGATTACTCTACCTTAACATCGGGCCTTGGTTCAAATGCAAAGAGACTCGCACGGTCACTCTCTGATTGGAAATGAACAGATCCCCATAACTGCTGGCTCAAATCATAATAGAAAATCTCATTTCTTGAAACTATGGAAAAAACCACATAATCCCCTGCTCCTACGCATTCAAGATAGACTAGCCAATTTGTGATCATATTATTACTCAGCTTCTTGCAAACTGATGAAGGCATCTTTGCAATCTCCTTCCAGCATGAAGAGGGAGAGGAATTGTAGGAAGAAGCCATATTCTCCTGTAATTCCCAAATAAGAAACTGCTCCTGGAGGTCATCCGCGAACTCATTGTCAAATTTAGCTTCATCCTCGAACTCATATTCAACTTCATTTTCAAACTCAGACTTATCCTGGAGGTCATCTGCAAACTCATCTTGAAGGTCCTCTGCACTTTCATCTTGCGGCTCCTCTGTGACCTCGTCCTGGAGCTGCTTTGCAGACTCGTCTTGGAACTCATGCACTTCAACTAGTTCAAACCTGAATGAATAGATAGAGCTTGTCCTCCTAATTTCGGCACCATAAACGGTTCGAAAAATGGTCGTCGTATGAGAAAGTTACACCAAAAACAAAGTTGCCCAATGACTCTTAATCTTTGAATTTTTTTCAATAGATATAGATATATATATATATATATATATATATATATATTCTACAAAATATTCCTTGGAATATTCCAAGGAATATTCTTTTTTGGGTAGCCAATCACAGGTTTCCACGTGACAAGCCCGGAGGCTACCACATGGCCCAGGGTGACATCAACATTTGGGCATATGTTTAAAAATTTAGTTAGGTTGT
The DNA here is from genome assembly GCA_000404065.3 of Pinus taeda. Classification (NCBI taxonomy): domain Eukaryota; kingdom Viridiplantae; phylum Streptophyta; class Pinopsida; order Pinales; family Pinaceae; genus Pinus; species Pinus taeda. Next base: position 82,601 of record APFE031069645.1, read on the forward strand.
GAATCGAACCCGCGACCTACCATATACAAATGCAACACCTTACCATTGCACCACACAAGCGGAACTTGTTTATAGCGTGGGACAAACACTTTATGAAGTTTAAAATTTCTTTGGGCGGGGCCCTAAGGGGGCCAACCCCTAATGGCCAGCCCCCCATACACGTGACCGTCACCCAAAACTGTGGGCCTAAACCCTTAACCGTTGGCAGGAAATCCAATGCAAACCACCAGCCCAATTTTTGCGGTCACATGCGGAATTTACTGGCTGTTAACTGACAGTCTAGTTGGCGGAAAGTTTGGTGGACCACCATATTTGGCGGGCTTAACTGGCTCCAACTAAAGTTAACTGGAGTTTTTCAAGGCAACTGGCAGTTGGAAGTAAATGGCCATAATTTTGGCTAGGAAAGTCTGTTTTGGATGAATTTTTTGTTTGTTTGTCTCTCTTCGACCTTCTGAAACCAATGGCATAGGTTTCACAGCCAACTGAATTTGTTTGCAGGTGTTTTAGCTTCGTGGAAGTTCCAGGAGCCACGAGGGCCAAATCAGTTTGGGAGCTGCATTGGGAATTGTGCAGCCACTGAATGTGGAATGAAGGTCATTCCTAAAGGTTTTCAGCATTCTGAACCCATTTCTACAACTCATTTTTCCTATTAACACGTTCTTCTCATTGTTTAGCTTCAGGGAACCTTTCATGGCCACTAGGGCCATTTCAATGCTTGAGCTGTTTGGGGGCTATTTTCATCCATTTTTGGTGATTCAAAAGCCTATGTCTGCTATTTTCGACCTTCTCAGTCTAATGGCAGAGGTTTCAGAACCAATTGAGGTCATATTCACCTCGAAATTCTCCAGTCAAGTTTAAAGGGCCACTAGGGCCAATTGGGGAAATTACTGCATAAGGTACAATTTCACTGTTTAGTGTTTGGGAAAGAGCATGTTTAGCTAATTCATATCTTCTGATTCTTTATTTATAGTCAGATACATCTTTTGAGACACCCATATTCTTGTATTAGCCTTTGTAGCATTTTCAATACAAGAGGACAAGCCTAGTTGGAGAGGCTTGGTCCAGCAGATGTAGCCCAGAAGGGGTGAACTGCTTTATCATTT
>APFE031069645.1:87661-99375 GCA_000404065.3 Pinus taeda
ACATAGTGGCTGCCACCAATTGATGGTGTGTGCATTGGTCCACATAGATATGAGTGGACAACTTCCAAAGGTGCCTTTTCCCTCACTAACTTTCCTGTTAGAAATTTCTCTCTATATTTCTTACCCAAGATACATCCTTCACATATGTTGTTTGGTTTTTCTATGAGTGGTAAACCCTTCACCATGTCTTTCTTATGCAGCAAATTCAAACCTCCAAAGTTGAGATGTCCAAATTTAAAGTGTCATAACTAGTTTTCATCTTTTACCTCTGTTTGAAAGCTTACTTGTGTGACAACTTCTTCTTTTCTTCCATCTTCTTGTGAGTTCATAAATAGTTGTGCTTGTGCACCTTCCTTTTGCAAATCTGATATTAGTTTTAGGGGAAACATTCTATTGTTTGTCATCTGAACCTTTGCAATCAACTGTCTACTTGGAGGCTTATCCAAAATTGTGCACACATCATTTTTGAAGAAGACATTGTAGCCTTTCTACATGAGTTGTCCAACACTCATGAAATTATGTTTCATAATGGGGACAAAGTAAACATATGTGATGTATTTCTTCTCTCCCTTCTTTGTTAGGATATTAACACTTCCTTTTCTCATGACAGAGACTTTGCTATCAGTCCCTAATGTCAGTTCAAATTTCACACTTTCATCTAGATCATAAAACATTTCTATGTTTCCTATCATGTGGTTGCTACAACCTGAGTCTAGTTACCATATATCACTTTCTTTTTCTTGTGCTACATTACAAGCTAAACACATGCTATCATGGTTATGATTTTCTCTTGTGAAATTTACACTTGGTTTGTTACTAATGTCATATTGCTTCTTTCTACACTCATTTGCATAATGACATTGAACTTGAGATTTATCATACCTCTGACCTCGTGTTTGATTTTCACTAAGGCCTTGACTTGGATTTTGATTGTTGTCTCTTCCATTTGAGCTTGAAGGGCTGCTTCATCCACCTCTGTGTGGGCTTCTTCCTCTTCCTCTAGCATATGATCTTCCTCTGCCTCAACCTTGACTAAATGATACTTGTGTCTTGAAGGCATGCTCCAATTAGGAGCTTGCTTCTCTATTCAATGTATGTTCATGAGAAATCAATAATGCATTAAGCTCATCCACTGAGAATTGTGAGAGATCCTTTATCTCTTTTATGGCCACAACAATGGCTTTAAACCTTGCTGACAAACTTCTCAAAACTTTTTCAACTATTTTGTGTCTCACCATGATACCTGATTTGAGTAACCAACACACTTCTATGTGTAAAAAATGAGTCTATATGCTCATACTCTTTCATACAAAGTGTTTCGAAATCTCTCCTCAACATTTCAATCTTTGTTGTCTTACTTTTTCCATGCCTTTGTAGGTTTTCTAGAGGGTGTCCCATACTTGTTTGGACTTCATTGCTGCTGCAACCCTTAGGAAAATAGTTTCATGAACTGCTTGTAAAATATAAAACAAGGCTTTTGAATCCTTCTTCTTGTTGTCTCTTAACAAATCATTTCTTGTTGAGATAAGGCATTGTATGATGCTGCATCTACTAGTTCTTGAAAACCATTCTCCATCAAATCTCAAATGTCTTGAGAAAAAAACAAGGCATTCATTGTAATAGCCCAATAATCATAATTTTTGCCATTAAAGTGAGGTATTTGAGGATTAGTCAAGCTTGTGCTTCATGTTGCAATTTCTGAGGGTAAAAAAAAAATTCTCGTAAATATGCTAAAAAACAATCTAATTTTCACTATTAGTAAAAACACTTGTGCGCTCTGATACCATGTTAGAAATATTTAGTAAATTTCATTTTCTAAAAGGAGCTGATCTTTGACTTAGCCAAAGCTGAGCTGATTTTCATGAAGCTATTTCACATACTCGGATTTCACACATAGCGAAGCTATTTCAAAGACTTATAAATAATATTTAATCACGTCAAAAATGACAAAGTAGGTTTGGAGCTAACACAATAAAAACTTAGTATTATATTCTAAACATGAAAATACATTCACATGAGGGTGCGGCTCATTTACTAAGTAAAAACTAAAATTTCACACTAATAACACAGTATGTAACTGTTGTTTTCACGTGCCCACCAAAATTTGCTCCACCATTTTCTCTCTAGAGACTTGGGCTCTCTTTCTCTCTAACGCATTACAAAATGACTTTTACATTCATATATAACTCAACATACAATTTTACATTTAATTCATGACAGAGCGAAATTAATATGATGTTGTTGTTGAGTGTGATCAGAATCACGCATGTGTTTCTGGAGTGTGGGAAATATTCGCTGAATAATTGTTTGCCCATATCTATTTACCAAAGTACATTGACTACTTTAAATTTTTTGCTGCATTTCAGAATGGTTCACGCATGGCTTCAATCCTTCCATCTTTAAACAGAGACGCAACCAACCTTCAAAAAATATGTTTGAGAAGTATGGTTGTTGTCAGATATTCTGACAAGTATTGTTGTTTTCAGGTTGTTTCTTTCGGTGGTTGGGATTATTATTTCCAACATACTCCTCTTAAAAATTGTAATATCATTTGTTTAATGTTTTTTGCATTCTTTGAAATTAGGGTTTGGATTCTATTAGAAGCCAGGGTTATGGTGTCAATAGAGCCACTCTCAGCAGTGAGATTATATTATTCATTATTTTCCTATGGAGGCCCTAAGTTAAGATGTACCCTTGTCACTCTTAGATTTTTGTGGACACTCAAAACCTATATTCCACTGTAACTACATGTGCTCCCCAAGCAATCCAGAAAAGAAATCTGAGCTTGAACAAGTAATCGAAGAAACCACATAACTAATTTCCATAGACAACAAATTTTTCATAGACACCTATCTGAAAAATACTACTTTTTGAAATATGAAATTTACATACTACATTTTGAAATACAAAATTTATATACAGTGGTGCTTTCCTACACCTAAAACAAAAATGTAACCCATCTCATAGTTTCGATTCTGTTGTCTCTATGGTCTAAACTCCACCCCTACGATGACATTCATCTTGCCCTCGCAATTAAAGCAAGCAAGATTGAAAATCTCAAGCTCTTGAGTATTGATTGTTCATGACTGAGCAAGCTTTTTGTCCAACTATCCGTTTACATGGATAACACTATCCTTCCCCCAAAAATTTGGGTAACACTATACAATTACAAACATTTGTGCTCATATTGTAATTGATCTAAGTGAAACATTTATTATTTATCCGCAACCAATATGAAACTCAACAATGCAAACTATGAAACTTAATTTTCATAACGATCATCATAAAAAACAATTATAGTGAAAATGAACATGGTATTGAAGTCACAAGATAATGGAACCATCAAATCCATAACCCTTCACAAATTAAAGAGTAATATTTTCAAAAAAATCATTAATATATATTAACAAAAACCACATTATGTGAAATATTGAAAATGCACGACAAGAAGCTCTAAATATTAACTAAAACCACATTATGTGCAATCTTGAAAATGCTCCACAAGAAGTTCTAAATACAACCTAAAATAATAATTAGCATATAATGTAAATAACAATTGTGTCAACATAAACCACCTTTAACACTTATCAGCAAGAAATTACAATAACAAAAAATGTCAAACAACTAAACCAACATTTATTCTTACAATATAGATTGACATCCCACTAAAAATTAGTATTTCATAAATACTCAACATCATAATAATAAATATCAAAACTATTCTAACAACAAGCAAAACCATTCAGTACACTCTAACTTGTCTTCAACATTCACGTCAAAGACACCACAACACAAACTAACTCCAAATAACATAAAGGTTATAAACTTGAAGGACAACCAAACAAATTTAATGTTATCACCTTAGAGGCAATTTACAACTACAACCCTAATCCTTACAACCATCTTTCTAAATTTACAAGTTAATTGGCACCACTACATTCACAAACTAGCGATCGATAAGACTAATGTATAATAAAACTAGGAAAACTCTCAAGTCTCAATCCAGCCATATTAGACGGACTACCAATTCTAGTATATCATTTTAGGGTTACGATTACTCTACCTTTACATCGGGCCTTGGTTCAAATGCAAAGAGATTCGCACGGTCACTCTCTGATTGGAAATGAAAAGATCCCCATAACTGCTGGCTCAAACCATAATAGAAAATCTCATTTCTTGAAACTATCGAGAAAACCACGTAATCCCCTACTCCTACCCAGTTAAGATAGCATAGCCAACTTGTGATCATATTACTACTCAGCTTCTTGCAAACTGATGAAGGCATCTTTGCAATCTCCTTCCAGCATGAAGAGGGAGAGGAAGTGGAGGAAGGAACCATATTCTCCTGTAATTCCCAAATAAGAAACTGCTTCTGGAGCTCATCCGCGAACTCATTTTCAAATTTATTTTCATCCTCGAACTCATATTCAAGTTCATCTTCATGCTGGCATATTTTGAGTTTCATTTTACTTTCTTTGCTCGGACTTTTATTCAATTCAAGGGATGAAAGCTATATGTATACACCTTACTCGGTAAGGCGCACTAGAACTCATTGACTATGTTTTCTACCTTATATCCTATAATTGCACCGTTGACCATGTTTTCTACCTTATTTCCTGTAATTGCACCCTAATGTCTAGCTCTACATATATTTTTATCGTTGCAATCATTGCAGTTGGAAATAATGAAATCTGTAGAGACAGTGCACGTTTTTGTTTTCATGGCTTGTTTCTATTTTAATGGTAGAAGGAAGGCCATGTTACACAACATAGTAAATCAGGGTAAACCTTTTACACTATCCCAGTATATAAGGTGAACCTTTGACAATATCCAACCTGATGAAAAATAACAATTTTCACTGGATTTACGCTCTTTGGATGCTTTCTTTGGTTGTGATCATGAGGTTAGAACTGCATTATTTTTATGAAGAAAGTGACATTTTTTTTTTCAGGTGAGAGATTGAAAATGTAATGCGTTTAATTTTTAGGTGAAAATTGGAGTTGGTGCGCACTTGTTCTACATTTTAAACCTCTTTAAAATTTCTGCCACATACTTTGATTGAGAGTAAAAAATGCCATTTCTCTTTAAAATTTCTGCCACATACTTTGATTGAGAGTAAAAAATGCCATTTTCTGTTTTTTTCACTTCGATGCCCAAAAAATATCTTAACAATCCCAAGTAAGTCATTTCAAATTCACTCACCATGACTTGTTTGAAATAGGCTATGAGGAATTCATCATTGCTTGCAAAGATCAAATCATCTTCATATAATACAACAATGAGAATCTTACCTTCGCTCTCTTTGATGTAGAGAGTAGCCTCACCGTTACATTTGTCAAAACCAGTGTCCAACAAGTAAGTATCTACCCTGCTGTACCATGCGATTGGTGCTTGCTTCAACCCATAAAGAGCTTTCCTCAACTGATATACTTTGTCTTCTTGACCTTCAATCTCGTAACCAAGCATTTGCATGACATACACTTCCTCTTTCAGCACTCCATTCAAGAACGTTGATTTTATGTCCATTTGATACACTCTCCATTTGTTTTGCGTGGCAATTGCCACAATTGCGTGCAATGTCTCCAACCGCACGACTGGCGCGAACGTCTCCGCGTAATCTCTTCCATGTTGTTGCTTGTATCCTTTGACAACTAGCGTTTCTTTGTGCCTTTTAATCTTTCCCTCAATGTTGCTTTTGGTCTTATAGACCCACTTCACTCCAATGAAGGCTCACCAACTCCCATGTGTCATTCCTTTCTATTGCTTTTATATCTTCCTCCATTGACCGAACCCACTTTTCTTCTTTGACTGCATCTTTAAAGTGGATTAGGTCATCTACATGACAAAATAATGCAAATAAGGAATTTAGAGTTGTGCTACTATCAACTTCATTTTGCTCATAAATTTCATTTAAATTTATGAATTTTGGTCTTCTTGTGCTTGTTGAAGATGGGCTTGACATGTCACTTGGTGTTGCGCTTCGCGGTGTGCTTGGAGAAGCACATGCTTGGCTGTGTGAAACTGTCCTATTATTTGTTGATGGGGTTGCTTGTTTCCTACTTTGTTGCACTTGAATAGGAGTAGAGGGAGTCACTGTTGAGGAATTACTTGTTGTTGTTAGTTCCTCTCCATCCTCATGTGGTATACATCCTTTGACATTGATTGTCTTCTCTAAACTTCCAACCCATGCTTCCTCATGGGCTTCCTCTTCTGTGAACTGCACATCTCTGTTGATTATGACCTTCTTGGTTGATGGATTGTAGAGCTTGTATTTCTTGGATTCATCATTGTATCCAAAAAATATACATTTCTCACCCTTGTTGTCCAACTTCTTCTTTAACTCATCTAGGACATTTGCATATGCCACACATCCAATAACTCTCATTTGAGTGACATTTTGTTTTCTTCCAATCCATGACTCTTCAAGAACAATGTTCTAGACGCTTTTGGCTGGACATCAGTTCAACATATATGCTACACAAGTGAGAACTTCAATCCAATAGTCATTTGAATTTTTTTTTGCCTTCAACATACTCCTTGCCATCTCCATAATGGTCCTATTCTTCCTTTCTGCCACACCATTTTGTTGCGGTGTATATCTTGTTGTAAATTGTTTGTGAATTCCATGCTCCCTGCAAAATCGAAGGAAGTCATTTGAGATGTATTCTCCACCTCTGTCAGTCCTAAGGACTTTGATGTAGTGTCCACTTTGCTTTTCAACAAGAGCCTTATATTGGTGAAAGCGTTCAAAGACTTCACTTTTCTGTTTTAGGAGAAAGACCCATGTCTTCCTTATGTAGTCCTCTATGAAGGTCAATACATAGTGGCTGCCACCAATTGATAGTTTTTGTATTGGTCCACATAAATATGAGTGGACAATTTCCAAAGGTGCCTTTGCCCTTACTAACTTTCCTGTTGAAAATGTCTCTCTATATTTCTTACCCAAGATACATCCTTCACATATGCTGTCTAGTTTTTCTGTGAGTGGTAAACCCTTCACCATGTCTTTCTTATGTAGCAAATTCAAACCTCCAAAGTTGAGATGTCCAAACCTCAAGTGCCATAACTATTTTTCATCTTTTACCTATGCTTGAAAGTTTACTTGTGCGACAACTGCTTCTTTTCTTTCATCTTCTTGTGAGTTCATAGATAGTTGTGCTTGTGCACCTTCTTTCTGCAAATGTGATATCATTTTTAGGGGAAACATTCTATTGTTTGTCATCTGAACCTTTGGAATCACTGTCTACTCGGAGGCCTACCCAAAATTGTGCACACATCATTTTTGAAGAAGACATTGTAGCCTTTCTGCATGAGTTGTCCAATGATCATGAGATTATGTTTCAGAACAAGGACAAAATAAACATCTAATATGTATTTCTTCTCACCCTTCTTTGTTAGGATATTAACTCTTCATTTTCCCATGATAGAGAATTTGCTATCAGTCCTTAATGTCACTTGAAATTTCACACTTTCATCTAGATGAGAAAACATTTATATGTTTTTTGTCTTGTGGTTTCTCCACCCTAAATCTAAATACCATATATCACTCTGTTTTTCTTGTGTTACATTACAAGCTAAACACATGCTAACATGGTTCTGTTTTCTTTTGTGAAATTTACACTTGGTTTGTTACTAATGTCATATTTCTTCTTTCTACATTCATTTGCATAATGACATTGAACTTGAGATTTATCATACCTCTGACCTCGTGCTTGATTTTGGCTTGGGCCTTGACTTGGATTTTGATTGCTACTTCTTCCATTTGAGCTTGAGGGGCTGCTTCATCCACCTTTGTGTGGGCTTCTTCCTCTTCCTCTAGCATATGATATTCCTCTGCCTCGACCTTGACCAAGTGATACTTGTGTCTTGAAGGCATGCTCCAATGAGGAGCTTGCTTCTCTATTCAGTGTATGTTCATGAGAAATCAATGATGCATTAAGCTCATCCACTGGGAATTGTGAGCGATCCTTTGTCTCTTATATGGCCACAACAATGGCCTTAAACCTTGCTAGCAAACTTCTCAAAACTTTTTCAACTATTCTCTTTTCCTCAGGTGTCTCACCATGAGACTTGATTTGAGTAACCAGCCCACTTACATGTGTAAAAAATGAGTCTATGTTCTTAGACTCCTTCATACAAAGTGTTTCAAAATCTCTCCTCAAAATTTGCAGTTTTGTTGTCTTGACTTTTTCCATGCCTTGGTAGGCTATGTGGAGGGTGTCCCATGCTTGGTTGGACAGCTATTTCAGAGACTTATGAATAATATTTACTCACCGAAAAAATGACAAAGTAGGTTTGGAGCAACACAATAAAAACTTAGTATTATATTCTAAAACATGAAAATAAGTTCACATGGGGTTGTGGCTCATTCACTAAGTAAAAACTAAAATTTCACAAGAATAACACACAGTAAAATACTGTAACTGTTGTTTTCACATGCCCACCAAAATTTTCTCCACCATTTTCTCCCCAGAGACTTGGGCTCTCCTTCTCTCTAACCTCTTATTCTCTAACCCATTACAAAATGACTTTTACATTCATATATAACTCAACATACAATTTTACACTTAATTCATGACATAACGAAATTAATATGATGTTGTTGTTGACTGTGATCAGAATCACGCAAGTGTTTTTGGAGTGTGGACAATATTTGCTGAATAAATGCTTGCCCATATCTATTTACCAAAGTACATTTACTGCTTTAAAGTCCTTGTTGTGTTTCAGAATGGTTCATGCCTAGCTCCAGTCCTTTCATCTTCGAATAGAGATGCAACGTGCAAAAAATACGTCTGACAAGTATCACTACTGTTTTTGGAGTGTGGACAATATACAATTACAAACATTTGTGTTGATATTGAAATAGATCTAAGTGCAACATTTATTATTTATCTGCAACCAATGTGAAACTCAACAATGCAAACTATGAAACTTAATTTTCATAAAGATCATCATCCAAAATAATTATAATGAAAAATAACATGGAATTGAAGTCACAAGATAATGGAACCATCAAATCCATAACCCTTCACAAATTAACTAAATCGATTAATCTTTTCAAAAAAATCATTGATACATATTAACAAAAACCACATTATGTGAAATCTTGAAAATGCATGACAAGAAGCTCTAAATATTAACAAAAACCACATTATGTGCAATCTTGAAAATGCACCACAAGAAGTTCTAAATGAAACTTAGAACAATAATTAACATATAACTTAAATAACAACTCTCAACATAAACCACCTTAAACACTTATCAGCAAGAAATTACAATGACAAAAAATGCCAAACAACTAAACCAACATTTATTCTTACAATATAGATTGACATCCCACTGAAAAATCGGTATTTCATAAATACTCAACATCATAATAATAAATATCAAAACTTTTCTAACCAGAAGCAAAACCATTACAGTATACACTAACTTGTCTTCAACATGCACCTCAAAGACACCACAAAACAAACTAACTAACTCCCAACAACACAACACAAGGGCTATAAACTTGAAGGACAACCAAACAAATTCAATGTTATCACTTTAGAGGCAATCTACAACTACAACCCTAATCCTTACGACCATCTTTCTAAATTTACAAGCTAATCGGCACCACTACATTGACAAACTAGCGATCCATAAGACTAATGTATAATAAAATTAAGAAAACTCGAGTCTCAATCCAGCCATATTAGTAGGACTACCCATTCTAGTCTATCCTTTTAGGGTCAGGATTACTCTACCTTAACATCGGGCCTTGGTTCAAATGCAAAGAGACTCGCACGGTCACTCTCTGATTGGAAATGAAAAGATCCCCATAACTGCTGGATCAAATCATAATAGAGAATCTCATTTCTTGAAACTATGGAAAAAACCACATAATCCCCTGCTCCTACGCACTCAAGATAGACTAGCCAATTTGTGATCATATTAATACTCAGCTTCTTGCCAACTGATGAAGGCATCTTTGCAATCTCCTTCCAGCATGAAGAGGGAGAGGAATTGGAGGAAGAAGCCATATTCTTCTGTAATTCCAAAATAAGAAACTGCTCCTGGAGCTCATCCGCGAACTCATTGTCAAATTTAGCTTCCTCCTCGAACTCATATTCAACTTCATTTTCAATCTCAGACTTATCCTGGAGATCATCTGCAAACTCATCTTGAAGGTCCTCTGCACATTCATCTTGCGGCTCCTCTCTGCAGACTCGTCTTGGAACTCATGCTCATCGTGCACTTCAACTTGACCGTCGATGTGGACGTATCCCACAAGTAGCAGCCGCCCTCGACAGGCGAAAAACTGAGGGTTGGTATCAATCAATTTCGGCAACGGTATTATATTGGACGTGCCATCTCCGATATTGAAGCCCACAATGCCATACCCGTAGCTTTCCATACACACCAAAGAATAGACAGAACTCTTGGAGGCAACCATTCTTCCGTCAGCTAATTTCAAATTGCTGGGCAGTTGTCCGACCATTGTCCAGATCTTTTGAGAGGGATCATAAATGGACACTCTCATATGCCCGCCATCACGCCACTCACTGAACGCCACAATTTTGTAGGGTTTCCCTCCCCTTCCATTATGACTATGCTCTTCCTGGATGGGATATTCGGAAGTTTCAGGAATGTTCGTGTTATTGGGTTGCAAAGAAAATTTTCTTCTATGGGCAATGTTTCACTTCTTAAACCTAGTGGCATTAGGTCCACTATACATAGACCTGCGGCTGATGACATATGACAAAGCCCGACACGAAAACCCCCGGCTATAGCAGCTGCCTTCTCCCGTAGGAAGGAAAATGAGAAGGGCTTCTCCCATGTCTTCGTGGTGAAGTTGTATGACGGACAAAATTCAACGACATTGAGCCAACAGAGGGCAACGAGCCATGGGTTTCTGTGTGCATGGGTTTCGGCCCATAGAGTTGTTACAAATCTTGTGGATGAAAGCAGGTTATTCCATTTTTTACACACACTGCGAAATCTACCAATGCATGGGAGAGGGAGTCGTGCCAATACTTTCTCCTGTATATCCTGTGGCAATTCTTTCCAACGAAAATACTCCATTTTCAAAATGCTAATAGCAGACTAGTGTATAACAAATTTATAACATTCCAAATAAAAAGAACATACCGAGAGGGGTTTGAATAGCAAAAGAAATGAGAGGGGGTTTGACTGTTTATTTTGAGACGATCAGAAATGATTGGAGCTGAAACATGCCGGGGATTTTGCAACTGAGTAACCAGTTGAGTTTTTATTCTGACATTGTGGTATATTGATGTGGTCAAAACTTTAATCGTGTCTTTAGTTTTCCGTGGATTTATGTAAACCATCTGCGAATCTTACATCGTGGAGATGTGAATAATTGGCTTTTAATTTTTAAACAACACGGTTGAAGATTCCATTATAATTTTAAATTATTAATTTAGCTATATCAAAAATATATATATAAACTAAATAATGTCATGGGATGGGAAATATATCTTACATATAAAACCATTATCATTGGGTAGTTCTACATTGATTTATTCTTGTTACTATGAGTGGGTAAAGTAGGGGAGGAACTATTTGTTTATATGGTTTTGTTTATATGGTTAAGTGGATATAGTATTTACTATTTTGTATTTATTAAGATTTAAATTATAATGGTAGTGTGGGTGGATGTATTTTTTTTTAATATTTGAGTTTATTATATTTATGAGTATTTTCTAATTTAG
>APFE031069651.1:0-18668 GCA_000404065.3 Pinus taeda
CAAGTAGTGGAAGATCACATTGAGCATCAACAACAAGTTCTCCAACTCTTAAAGGATAACCTCACCTTGGCGCAGAATAGAATGAAACAACAGGCAGACCAACATCGCAATAAAAAGAAGTTTTGATGTAGGTGATTGGGTATTCCTATGGTTACAACCACATAAAAAAATGTCCCTCAAGCAAGCTAAGAAGGATAATAAATTATCACCAAAGTATTATGGTCCATACAAGGTGTTGCAAAAGATAGATACAATGTCATACAAATTGGAGCTTTCTGCAGCTTCCCGAGAGCACCCAGTTTTCCATGTTTAATGCTTAAAGAAGGTTATAGGTCACAAGATTCCAGTTCAAACAATATTTCCAGAACTTTTTTTTTTTTTCACTTCTGGTTCACGGATACCCGGGTCAGTGGGTAGCCGCTACATCCAGGGTTATAACTGAGTGGACGCAACCCGAAGAGCATCAACACTCATTGGCCTATTTACTGACCTGACCCCAAGAGCTTTCGGGAATTGACCCTGTAACCTCCCATTGGCGAGGCACTTGATTTGACCGATTGAGCTAACTCTTGGGGCTGTTATATTGCCAGAACTTGATGAGGAAGGAAAATCATATTGGAGCTTGAAGTAGTAAAAGAAATAAGAACTCAACAGTTATGAAATCGATCAATTTCAGAGTATCTCATCAAGTGGAAGAACTTACCCGTTGAATATTCCACATGGGAGGATGAGAATTTTATACAGAATCACCCAGAACTACTCAAGCATTGAGGATAACACTTTTTTGAAGGAGAGGGGCATGTTAGGGCCCTATAATACTAGTGATTCCCCCATTACTATTGTCATTGTATCCCTTATTGTTATTGTTGTGCCTCTTTTGTCCCCATATTGTTATTATTGTGCCCCATAGAATCCCACTATTGTTATTTTGTGCCTTTATATTATTATTGTTAGGTTGGCTTGGTTATATTGTGACCCCTTAGACTCCTATATATAGAAAGGATATTTTTTTCATTTGAATCATCCAAGAATTGTTCATTTGTGTAATGTAAAGGAGGTTGCCCCCTCGAAGAGTCTTATTTCTAAGGCGTTCATCTATCTTTTCTATCTTTTTGTGAGCTAGTTTCATAACATTTGATTTGGACTGCAAGCTGCAATGGAAGTTATATGAAGCTGAAGATACAACAGAGTAAGGTTGAGAGTTTGGAATGATATGGAAGAGCCAGAGTTGATGAGTGTCAATCTGATATGTTGAAGGAAGTTGAAGAGAATGAAATGAAGGTGCTGAAAAAATCCCAACAACCACTCCCCCATGCCTGAGGTTTTGCATATCCTCATGCAAACAAGGTGAGGTACTGAAGAAGTGAGGAGGGTTACTGAGATGGATCTAGTACAAAAAGAGACCTGAAAAAAAATGAAACTAAATTGATGAATATTGAACAAAAATATTTTGAACAAAAATATTTTATCTTAGATTTATTAAAATGATGCTAAACTAACACCAAGCATAAAATAAATTTCAAATCACTCATTACATATGATTTCATCAATCTTTAACAATTTTATGCTAAAAAAAAAGAAACCTTTTATAAATTTAAGGGGATCTCCTTCTTTGTAGGTAGGAGGCTTTTTATGATCACAAAAATGATGAACCAATGAAAAATTAGTTATTACTAAGCAAATCCCAAAGTCTTATAGTTATCTAAGTATTACATATAAGCTTTGTACTTGAGTTTGATTAATTCTCTCTGATCATAGGTCCCACTTCTAAGATAATTAAATCTTAGATATAGTATTAAAAACCAATAATAGAAGACTCAAGGTTACATTAAAGTCATTCTTTAGCAGCAAATTTATGGATTTGGTTTTAACCCTTGACTTCATCCACACATGTTTCCTTTTTATTATAACATTATAGAGTAACCATCATACATGTAGACAAAAGTCTTGGTTTGGTTGACACTTAAGGCATAATGCCCCATTGTTTGCGAGCGTCCATAACCCCGATTGGTTTTCCTAGTGGTATCATAGGTCAGTACCCGCTGCCAACAGGCGTCCGTAGCCTCGACATGTTAACCTCTTAAACCTATTTTACACTGAAGGCTCTAGTCCCATGTTTCCTACCATTTTATATTTATATTATGGATATTGATTTTTCAATTGGTAGATGAGGGAGCGGATTCAGAAAGCCCCTTAAACACATAGATGACACCTTTCAAAGTGAATTAGATTACCTGCATAATGTCTTGGACGCATAAGGTACTTATAGGTACTCAAAGGAAATAGCATGAATGAGCCATTTTTAATGTGAGATGGATGAGGCTGCCAAAGAATAACCAAAAGATATCTAAAGTCCTATTAATCATAGTTTTCATGTGTGTTTTCGCTTTTTAAATTAGTGTTCCACTATGAGTAGAGACTTCAGTAACTCTTTTGCAAGTCTCAATAAAGATGCTTGGATATCATGCTTTGGTGTTATGGTTATAGTATTCAAGCTAATTGTTTTAATTGGTATCATTTTATAGATCTCTTAACTTTGTTTTAATCCCCTTAGTATGCCTTGGTAATTTTGTTTTGTATTAATAATTATAAATATATATGAATGAGAGAAATGAAATTCCAAAAAAAGAAAAGGTATATAAGCTATGAATAGTTTGGAATTAACAGTTGATTCAATTTTTATGGAAAAAAATATTTATTTGATCATCTTTGTGAAATAGTGGTCTTAATGATAAAGCATGAATGCATAATTTTTAACAACTTAAGGAAAAAGGAAATATGTCATCAAATACTCCCCTAAGTGTTCCATTTCGTTGACAAATATGTCTTTTCTGCTTTTGAAAATATTCTTCCAGTCTTTAAGCATCTCAAATGAACAATATCCCTGAATCCTGCTTTGTCTTGCTAAATAACAATTTGGTACCAAAATTTTGGGTACCAGTTAGATGAAATATGGTACCAAACAATTGATATGTACTATGGACATCAAGGAGATTACCTTCACATAAAATTCCAAACAAAGTTATCATAGATTGCTTTATTGAAAATAAAATCTAGAAACAAATCTAACTATTATAAATAAATAATAAGTGGGAAAGCAAAGTAATCATTGAACCATGTTGTAGTTGGAAATAAGAATGAGTGATAAAAAAATATGTAGCTGAAAGAAACCTCAATAGAAATTGTTATAGGAACATATATCTCTTATTTTCAACTAGTTTCTTTTTAGCTGTTAACATCCCCACTTATACAAAACAATGAGAAAGATGTTGCACTATATTTTAGAACTCAAGCTAACTATTATATGCATCAATTATTTATTTATTTATTTATTATCCTACTCTACTTCAGAAAAAGAAATTCCTCTCCTCAAGTATAGGAGTATTTCCAAGGTAACCATGTGCGTAATAGGTGTAAAAATGCATTCATACTCAAGTTTAAAATATAATATTAAATTCATACCTAAGTATGAAAAACCAATTTTTTTAATGATGATGTCAATAAGTAAGGAAGAATGAATGAGTGGTATGGCCTTATAATATCTTGAAATCAACTTTCAACAAAATTAAAATGCTCTTGGTTTACCTCTTCATTTGGCTCATTTAGAATATCCTCCTTTACCATGCAATGCATATCTTCTAGCATTAGATGATTATCCTCTTGTGTGTTTAGAGGATCCACAGATAGGCATGTCAAAAATTCCTCAATCTTAGGTTCTAACGGTTTCTCTCCATTGGATGTGGTCCATGATTCTTTAGTTTCTTCGACAAAATTACAAGAGTGAAGATCTTCCAGTGGATGTGGTTCATCGATTTGTTATTATTCTATCACTTCTGGAGAGGTAGATAAGTTCTTGACTGCTGTCAAGATTTGTTCTTCTTGAGAAGCAAAGATCCCATCTGCTGCTAGTATTTAAGAGAGTTCTCCCAAAATCTTTATCATCCTTGAATAATGCTTTGCTAGTTGCTAATCCCTATCATGCACATGGATTAGTGTATGGAGTTCTTATTAAAAATCCTAAATAAATAAGAAGAAAACACATTAAAACAAATGCAAGCAAACCAATCATGTACTCGAAGCACCACCATCTTACTAGGATCCCACTGTCACCAAGTTATCCATTCACATAAGTTAGGCTTCTCTTCTTTTCAGGAATCAATTTAAAGGAAATTACACTTGAAAAGAAAAGGAAAGAAAAATGAGGATTTGGATCCTACCTTTAATTCTATGCATATGAAAAAGAAACTAGAAAATCAATTAGAGACAACTAGAATTTGGAGCGACCCCAAACCAAAGTGGATGTGTGGCTCTTCCCTCACGTCTTATCATCTTTCTCCGCCCTCTAGTTGCCCTACAACTAAGATCATGCATAAAAATTATGAAAGAAAATATGTTTTAATCCCTTTTGCACCTCCTCAACAACGACACCAAAATTTTTGGTGGAATTATATGTATTACAATTACACCATTTGATTATCGAATCTCGGATCGTAAGACTTAGAGATGCAAGCATAGGAAATACAGGATTAGAGTATACTCTAGCATATGCTAACAACCAACATTAGAAATAACTAATTACTAAGGATTATCACTTGTCACTCGACTATGGGACTCTAATGCTTATCATGTTTTAAACCACAATCTTTCATTAACAATGTTCATGTGGTTTTATATATGTAGCTTATTAGGTCTCGAGACTTTAGTGCTTTTAATCCTTTAATGATGAAAACCCATTGAACATACTACAAAAAAAGTAAATGCCGACAACTATAAGAAAAAGTGTGCGAGGCAAGTAAAGAAAATAACACAAAAAATACAAGAAATGCATTAACAAACTATCTAAAATAAATGCTAAGCAGGCTTAAAGATATTTTGTATGTTCTTATTCGTTGTAGGAATATTTTATGAGGTAGTTGCAATGCTTCAATCAGTTAAATAATCCTAAACTACAAATCACATATTTTTAATACCCTGTTCTAGTACAAAACTTAGTACCGAATTAAGTATAGAAAGGCTGGAATTTGAAAATTTGAATAAGTATCGAATTAAGTACGGAAATTATGAATATTTTTTTTTTTTTTTTTTTTTTTTTTTTTTTTTTTTTTTTTTTTTTTTTCTCGGTAAAAGACTATCTAAACTATTGTATTATATGTACATTGAAACTTTTACAATCAGTGAAGCATACCGTCCAGGGCCAGCAGTTGCACCCTGGATTTCTGGCTTGAGCACAGAAAGCTCCCACGCGGGGGCTGTGTCTACAAAAGTTCAAAGGCTCCCACGCAGGGGCAACATCAGCTAAATTTCCCATAACCCTTTTCAAAATTAACATCGTCTCTCCAGAGAGGCCCAGCAGACATAAAAACTAAAGCACTAAGGTGCGGCGTTACACAAAATAGACACATGACTGCCCACGCAGGGGCTCATTACTAAAATTGACTGAAGATTATGGCTATCAGACAGCCAAATCTGATCCAACATGAACTTAACAGAGTTGAGAATTGACCAAAGACCATTCAGACATGAACAAGACAGAGGCAGAGGTGTTTGCTGCCAGACAACATAACCATAATGCAAAACTAAATTACCCGGTGTTGCTTCAATCCTGGGATCGGGCGGAGGGTGGACGGAGAGCTACAAGATGTGCCTCAACTTCCTCACATAGGCTTTTGTCCTCCACGACTTATGCCCAGCCATGGCCCTCTTCGACGCCTTCCCACATCGCCCTCCATTTTTCCTCGGTGATGCCCGGAGGTGCTGGCCCCAATGGTGGCGAGGGGGCTTGCATGGGTTCCTTCCCCCTGCTGCCAGCTTCCAACGATGGTTGCACAGCTGTTGCATCCACTCCATCTCCGCCTGGTGGCATTGGTGGTGGCGCGACCGAATCTTTCTCTCTAGAATCTCCCTGAGGCGATTCCAAAGTGCCTTGTTGATCCCCATCTTTCGCTTCTTCAGGAGATTTGGTGAACAGGATTGAGATGTGGGCATTGATGCTCGCGTTCTCCGACGTGGTGCCCAAGGAGAAAATGACAGAGCCAAAGGCCGGAAGCCCCGTCTCTTTCGCGCTCGCACTACCAACCTCCAAGAACTGTCTAGCCTACAATGGTGTTGCTTTCGCCCTCCGATGGCAGTAGCAACAGCAACAGTGATGATGCTCCTCTTCTGCTGGGCGCCGAGAGGATGATCCTCTCCCTGGACCTCTCCTGCTCGGCTACCGCTCTCGAATCCTTGCCATTGAGCTTTCACCACGTTTGCCCTGTTCCAAGACCTCTGCCAACTGGATGATGACCCCGAGGTGCCCTGTGGGAGAATTCGAAGGCTGAATTGCCACAGAAGCGCAAACACCAGATAAATTATGCCATCGTTTCCGCTCGGAGTACCACAAACTACTGAAGTTGCAGTAATCCTCCCCAGACCAGGCTTTGCAAGAGCGTCGAGCCTTAAATTTATCCTTGAACTGCTCGGCCTGTAATTCTTCCTCACAACCTTCCCTATGGTGGCATACCCAAGATACTGTGACTGCACTGCGGGGTGGTGGAATGTCCCCCCAATCCAGTTTCCCCTGACCCTGCAGAAATCCTTGCTCAGCCTTGTTATGAAATTGCAATACGCCATCCTGCGTATGAATAAGCACTTCGAGGACGGAAATTATGAATATTAAAACGTGTTAAGAAACCAATTTAAATTTGTTTGACTCTTAATACTGAGAAAAATCAATTTGAATTTGATCATAATGCATTCTACTTAATAGACTTGAAAATAGAGCAAAAAATCTAATACTATGTGAAATACAAATCTAATGAAAAATTGAAAAAAAACATGAAATAAATTATGCAATCAAATGTTGAAAATAAGACCTTAATATTGCACAAAGAAGAATCAATGGAATGGAATTCACTTCTTAAACCTAAAGAGAAGTACTACAAACTAAATTGAAAGCATGAAAGTGAATAGATCTAAGTTTTATCTAACATAATTTCATTGCAAAATAAAACTAAATTGCTAGATGTAAGACTAATCTACAAAACACATGATGCATAGCAACACTTAACCACATTGAGGGGCCCTTCCCAGGAGGTTAGTGCTGTTATGAAAATATCAAATCAAGCTAAGAATATGTACGACAATTCCACAACCATCAATTCTTTATTCACATCAAAAACTCTGTTATAAATCAGTTCTCTAAATCTCTCCAAAAACTAATCATTGATCTAGACTTCTATTATAATAATGAATAACCTCATTTAATCTGCCCTTCTAGGATTTATTTATAAATAAAATCCATGGAGGAAGGATAATATCCAATCCCCTAAAATCAGAAAACAAATTTACAACTTTTGAGGAAAATCTAACAACTTTGATTTTTGTGTAATTTTATACAAATTGGTGTTAAAGAACCAACCATATCTTCTCGACCATGATGTATTTTTGGGATATGTTTCTATTTCTTCTAAATTGTTATATTTTAACAAAAACCTCTCTTGGAATTTCCTGATTAAATTCCATGGCTTCAGAAATCGTGCATGAAGTTGGTTGTTTAGATACTTTTCCCAATCTGGGTTTTGCAGAAATTTTATACAAAACTGCTTCAAAGAACTAGTTGTAACATTCAAACCGTATCGAATTTTTGGGAATGGTTTGAGATATAAGTAAATTATTATGTTGTTCAAAAACCGGTTTTCCAAATTCTTGAGATTCACCATCATATGCACAAAATCCGAGGTAGAACACGACAACTACAAAATTGTTACATATTTTTGGTTGTAGATTAATTCATGTACTAGGATCCCACACGTGTGAGATGGGTATATTCCTAAGCTTGTGCCAGCATATTAGCCCATGTGGCACCTAATTTACCATGCTAGAGAAAAGAAAAACATATTTTATAGTTTTGAATTTTTTCCCTCCATTCGTGCAAGTGTGGAATTAGGTACCAAACTGCTGAACTGATATAGAGATAGAAATTTCCATAGTGGAACATGCTCCTTGGCCACATAACCACATTAGTAAACCATAATTGATAAAAGCATATTAAAAACTCATTTAATCATTAAAAATATAAAAAATCATTAATAATTAACCACAAGGTAAAATTAATGCATTTAGTGAAAATTAGTAATATAATAGTTACGAAATATGTTGTAAGGGTATGAATATGGCTTGTAAATGAAAAGTTTGGATAGAAAATACAATAGCATATCTAGGACCCAACAAAAGGTATGTTTGTTGGTTACTGTAAAAATTCTAAATCCTATATAATATATGTTCCTAGTCAAAGGAATATAGAGTTTAGCAGGGATGTGACCTTCGATGAAGATGTTGCCCTTGGGAAAGCAAGGGACACTCCTCCTCCTCCACCTACAATTACTGAAAAAAATGATGATGACATGGATCTACTAGAAGATTGTTCTGTATATGAACCAGAGACTGATGTTGCTAATGATCCTTTGGAACCTATAGACCCCTTAGATCCACCTCCGTGTGATCCTCCTGCTAGGAAGAGACCACATTGGCTTCATGATACCTTACATGATGTTGAAAGACACACCACTTCTAGAGGAACCTTCAGAGAAAGTAAGAAACCATGCCAATATCAGGGTTATGTTGTGGCTATGAGCAAAATCCTATAGGTTGAGCTTCACACCTTTGAAAAAACAATGAAAGAGGAAGTATGTAAATATGTTATGGTAGTGGAATATGATTCTCTAATGAAGAAAAATGTGTGGGAATTAGTTCCAAGGCACGAAAGGAAGTTTGTTGTGACTTCTAAATGGTTGTACAAAATTAATCATGGTGCGAATGGAAGTATTGAGAAATACAAGGTGAGGTTCGTGGCTAGAAGTTTCTCCCATAGAGAGGGAGAAGACTATGATGACATTTCTGCACCGCTTGCTCGCTATACTACTATTTGATCTATTGTGGCTCTTGCTGCTAGCCAGGGATGGACATTTCACTATATGGATGTAAATACTACATTTCTACATGGCTTACTACAAGAAGCAGTATATGTTGAGCAACCACATGGATTTGAAGTACATGACATGAAGACTCATGTCTGCATGCTGAAGAAGGAACTCTATGCATTGAAGTAGGCCCCTAGGGATTGACATGTTTGCATTGATAGCTACTTGATGAAGCTTGGATTTACAAGAAGCAATGCCGACCCGAACCTCTACTTCAAATTTTTCCAAGGTATGCCCCTAATTCTTGTTTTATATGTTGATGACCTATTCTTGACAGGTGGAGAACCTCTTATTCTCAAATGTAGGAGGGAGTTGGCCTTTGAATTTGAGATGAAATATTTCAGCTTGATGCATTACTTCCTGGGGTTAAAGGTGTGGCAAAAGTCTCATTGAAACCTTTCTCAAGGAAAATATGTCATTAAGCTATTGGAATTTTTTTGTATGGTGGAATGTAAGTCCATGACCACACTGATGGAGATGAAATTCAATAAATTATGTGGAGAAGCTACAAGACTTGACTTAGAAAATCCTTCTGAGTATCGACAGTTGATTGGGGCATTGATGTTCCTTGTGAACACTCGACCGAACATATTTTTGCAGTGAATACTTTGAGTCAATTCATGTCTGAGCCACTCCATGCACACTAGGTTGTTGTTAAGCATGCGCTGAGATATTTGCATGGAATTATTAATATTAGATTGATATATACTTCCCTTTATGTGGGACTTCATGGATACACTGATGCTGATTGGGTTGGAAATATTGTTGATATAAAGAGAACTTCAGGATGTTATTTTAGCTTGGGATCTGCCAGGATATATCTAATGAGAAGGAAGCAGAAGTTTGATTCCGTTAATATGGTTGAGATTGAATATATTACTGCTAGCATGGCTAGTTGTGAAGCAATATGGTTGAGGAAGCTCTTTGGAGACTTGTTTGAGCAATCTTTGGATACGACAATGATATATTACGACAACAAGAGTGGGATTCGAATTTCAGAGAATCCCATGTTCCATAAAAGGTCCAAGCACATAGAGATTAGAGATCACTATATCCCCAATATGGTGTAGAAAGGAATAGTTAGATTTCACCATATTTCAACTAATGAGCAGATAACAAATATTCTCATCGAGGCTTTGCTGAAAGGGAAGTTCTTGGTCTCTAGAGAGAAACTTGAACTAATTGATGTGACCCTCCCGGGAAAGGGTCGACTGATCAAGGACATTGAGCTATGATCTTCCCCCCTATTTGAACTCCGGGGTTGGGAATGGAGCCGAAGAGCTCCTGGGGTTGAGGGATCTTATTGACAATAGGATACATGTGATCCTTACCTCTCATGGTAAGCATTATCCTTCCTATTATCACATTAGGATGTGTCTAATCCTTACCTTTGGTCAGTGGGATCTCCCCTCCTGTCAAGTATACTTCAGTATGCATCCTACACACAAGTTGGGTTTGTTGGGATTTCCATCCATCAAGCTAATGGGTGAGGAAAATTGGATGTGTGTGTGGTTCTTACTTATGGTAAGTGGTCTCCTCCCCTAATGATAAGATGTAAGTGTTCTACCACTTGACTCTTGAGGGTCAAGGTGGGAAGATTAGAAAACAATAGGATGAGTGTGATCCTTACATCCTATGGTAAGTGGTATCTTGCATATTGTTATGATCAATAGGATGAATGTGATCTTTACCTCCCATGGTAAGTGGTATCCTACATATTGATATAAAATATAGGGTGGTAGTTTGATCTCCCCTATGATGATTCCTATTGTTTATATCCAAGAATGTTCAATAGATGAGCATAGATGAGCAGGGACGAGACATGATATGGTACAATGATGATTATGAAAAGACATTTGAGATGAGACTTGTGATGTAGTAAAAAATTCCTCCCTAGATGAGAGGAAGTGTTGAAATTTGGCAATTCAGGAAGAAATTCCCTCCTTTGGGATGTCTTCCTCATCTGGAGAAGACCCTACTAGCCCTTGGAATAATTTAATTTGCACAAGGAAAAATATTATTTTAATGTTGTAACCACATCATCATAAAAAGTGCAAGTCAGCCTGGGCAAGGAAAATTCACGTCATCAACCACATATAAATACACACCATGTCACATCACTTGGAGGCATCAATCACACATCACATCTTTTCTTGATTGGTTCATGCAACTTTGGAATTGTAGGTCCAAGTTCACACATGCGAAGAGATGGAAGAATTTTCTGTTTGTTGCATTGACTTTATGTTTTGGGCCTTTGACCGACATTGGCTTTTGGAATTTTTGACATGGTTTGACTTGGGATTTTGGATCTGTTTTGGAGGTTGAATTCAGGAGCAAGGATGAAGAATTTTTCTGGGCATTTTGACCATGTCTAACCACAAACCTGAGGTTACCCTTTGAACGCAGGGTTGACTTTGATGTTGATCTATTTCAAAGGCATATTTTGGAACTACTTTAACCAAGTTTGACTGAGCTAAAGAGGCTGAGTTTTATTCTACCTTGAACGAACCTTTTGGAGGCTAATTTACAGTTGACCAAGACTGGTTATGGAATATTTGATTTTTTTTACTTTGACTAGAATTTGTAGATTTGAATTTTGACCAAAATTGACTTCTTGGACGCATCTTTGATTGGACATTGGATGGTTAATTTGTTTAATCAAAGTTTTTACATTTGAATCATTGTTGATGTACTTGGACATTGTATCTCTCTGCTGAACATTTGATGACAATCTAATAGAAGAAGAATTTTAAAAGGGTTTTCCCCCTTGTGGGGCTTTTCCGTGGTCTTTTACCAAATTGTTGTGTCTCTATTGTTCTTGGTTGTCTTCTATTGGGCATTTGGATTATTGTTCTATTTACAATTGCGTATTGTCGTTGGAAGATTGAATTTATTGGATAAAGTGATTGCTAATTAAAGAAGAATTGTAATAAGTGATTGTATTAAGCATAAAACATTGGGAAATTAACACTAATAATGATGGGATATGGTTTGGTTCCCTGAAAGGACATATTGCATAAGTATGTTTCGAGGTTGATATTGATGTATCGACAACTATTTGGTTTGATTTAATTAAGAACACATGGATTAAGGGGACAACACTGATGATGTCTTGCTAGAGCATGATGACATAATTATGTTATGTAAGGAAGACGACATGTGCTAGCAGCTATGAAGAAGTTTGGATCTTGGAAGATGATAGATGAACCATTTTATGACAAAGTTACATAAATATTGTTAAGATCTAAGAAGGTCGAAGTTTGATATGATGTGGTGTTGTTAGGAGCCAAGAAGCCTAGTAGCCACAACAAAGATCTCAACAAAGGAACTTGTATCTTTTGAAACAAGCTTGCGCTTGTGGATGTTTCTCCCTATTTGAGAGGGAGTGAGGATTTCCTCTCTGGTTGAGAGGGAGTGGTGATGGAATGAAGGTGGACACTATATTCTCCATGTTTCTTGCAGTAAACCAGGAGTAACAGCCATAAGTCCAGTGAAGGAATTGGTAGGGAGAATGGAGGATTGGATAAGCATTTGGGACCGATACTTCTTGAGGAATAATATCCAAGATAAAAGTAGTCCCGAGGATCGATACTCTTTGAGTATAGGGGATCCAAGATAAGATTAGTCCTGAGGAGGACCGATATTCTTCGAGGATGGACCGAGAATCCAAGATAAGAATAGTCCCATGAGGACGTACTTGGTGAAAATTTAGATGGGGTATGTGCCTTGACAGGTAGTGTGGTGTCACATGTAAATCCCCTCAACATTATGATTTAATCTAGTTGAGAGATAAAGATTGTTAGTCAAGGCCTTGCTATGTTGACAATGTTGGTTATGATTGCGATGATGATGATAATGCTTATCAATCTAGAACCCTTTATGATAGAAGTTCTCAACTTCAGAATATTATGTTAAGCCATTATGAATAACGCACTAGTTAAGAGGGAGTGTTGGAATTGTAACTAGGTTCAGTCTTCATAATTTTCATTGTACTTATATCAAAATGTATTTCATGTAAAAAAAAAGAAAAAGAAAAATATTTTTTAAGCATGTTCTTCATGCTCTATTTTAGTCAAAAGAAAAAGTCAAAGGCATGTTCTTCGTGACCCTTTGAAAAGAAGAAAAAATTGGTTTTTTCTAAGCCTTATTTGTCTCACCAAGTTTCTAAGTCGGCCCTCCAGAACACAAGTCGGTTTGCCCAATGGATGTGTCTCTTCGTATACACAAACAACTATATATTGGTAGTCATACTCCACCATTTGGTAAACAATTTCGGTGATGATTTGTGGAAGTCAATTAAAATTCATGAGGTATATTTTTGTGAATTCAATGCGAATTTCCTTAAGCTAATCTTTTGTAAAGACACACGATTTCCCGAGGAAAATATTTTGTGTTTCTGAAGCTAATCTCTGCAAAGTTATGCAAGTTTCCTCTTAGTGTACTTTTATGGTGACAATGCGAGTATTATATGGGATGTTATCTGAGATTTGATGAAAAATTCTTGTCTCCTATATGATGTAAGTTCCCTGTGATAAATGTTTCTTGAGGCTTGCATTCTGAGAATACATGAAAGTTTTTATGTTGAGTAAAGTGAGATCCCTATAGCATCAAAGCAAGTTATTCTGTAGTAGTATAGAGAGTTTCCTATTCTGTGACTAATACGAAATTTCTGTGGAGAAGTATATATATTGATGCAAGTTCAAAGACATATCATGATGACACTTGGATCATGGTTAGTTTGAATTGGATTTATCATGTTGATGAAGATTCTATATGGAAAGGTTTGATGGGTTTCCCCTTGTGGGTTTTTCCCTAGCTTGGAGCCTAATCTTTGGTGTATATTATATTTTATTTTGTGTACTTGTGTAATTTCTTGATGATCTAATGAATGAAGTAATAACTAAATGAAGAATATATATGTAAAATAATCACAAGTAATTACCATGATAATAATTTCTCTCTTGCATTGGAATTTCAAAAACAAGGAAATCTCGATGTAGTCTAGAAGCCTTGGCAAATCATCGATTCTCATCTCCCTAATTGAGATTAGTTGTATCAGTTCATTTAATTCATCCAATACCAAATTTTGATAATTTTGTAAATGGAATTAACTCGAATTCCCACCCTTCTCAACTTGATCATCCTCCTTTGGCACATACTCAGAATGATGACATACCTAAGAAGAAATTGGAAGGTTCCAACGAAAGGGAGAAGTACCTTAGCTCTTGATCATCACAAAAGAAGAAGTACATTAAGGCAAAGTCTTCAAAGGTGTCAATGGTAGTTGAACAAGATATTAGATAACGAGACCTCCTTTAGATCATTAGAAAGACCTTGGTGGGGAATTTATGTGGGAAGATGGTTAGAGAAGGTTCTTAAGATCAATGGATGCAGAGATCATGGAGGCTTATTCTCAGGTATTTACCATTGTTTCATGTATTGGTATAGGGATAGGTTTGTTTCAAATTTGTTTTAAAATAAGACTCTAAAAAAAACTTGGGCAAGTCATGGAATTGGGAGCCCTTAGGCCTTGTCTTATTGAAGTGTTGTATTAGTTCAACCCCATTAGGGAGCTAAATACAATTCAGAAAGTATGGTTCATCCTACAAAATCTTCCTCTCATTTTTTGGAACAAGGCTATCTTTCCACCCTCAAAAACATGATAAGGAGTTTTGTTTTCCTAAATATGAACTAGGATTCAAAGGTAGACTATAGGGGGGCCTAGATTCAAGTGGATGTAAACTCGAGGGATGGTCTGTTTGGGGAACTTGAACTATTTTTTGGTGACTCGTCATAGGTACAAAAATTTGAATACTATAGGATTATTTTTCGGTGCTTTGCTGGTCACAAAATCAATTATCTTCAAGCTCAATCCGACAAGGTTTTTCCTCTGACCCCTATAATGAAAAAAAATTGGGTAAAAAAATCTGAGGTTACAAAGGCTACTTTTTCATTGGGGGTAGATAATCAAGCAAAATAAAACATCAAGACTCCCCTTTGGTTGGTCTCAGGGTTCCTGAGCCAGAGGAGAATTCATGCCTGAGCTCCTCAAAGGATGTTATTAGTAAGTCCCATATTCCTATTTCTTCCCTTCATAAATTGGCCTCCCTTCTCTTCATATGGGAAGCCCTTCACCCATAGATCCTTAAGTGTCTACTCTACCTTTTTAAAATTTCCAAGGCTTTCTTTTAGTGTGTAAATATGTTTTTCTAGCCAAGGATCTTACTCCCATTCCCTCAATCTTAGTCTCCAAACATTTTCATAGGAAGGGATATGCCCTTCACCCTCATGTAAAAATGAAAGATAGTTCCTCTTTCCAAGGGTGTTTAACATTATAGTTGTTGCAACCCATCCCAATTGGGGAGAAATCCAAGAATGAATTTAAGAATGGGAAATAGTCCATCATTACTAGGAACTTTACAACGAGAAATGCACTTAAAATTTCCCTATTGATCATCCTTTTTTTGACGCTAGAGGGATTGGGGTGCTCGTAAATAACTGGCCTTAAGTTGGACATAGAGTTGTTGATAATTAATACCTATGGCACCCTATGTAGAGAGAATCCCATTTTAGGAAAGTCTAGTGGACTCTGGTGTCATGGTGGCCCCTCATGTCCTCATAGTTAAATATCTAAACTTCACACTATGTTTGAGGGCAGGTTTGGGAGGATAATCGTATGAAAGAACATAAAAGTGGTTTTTATTTTATTTTATAAAAAAACATAATTTGGTTTATCTCAAGCTTGTTAAATTGTCTCCTACTTGACAAAATTTCTATGCCAATGAGGAGACAGTTTCTAAAAGGATTAACCATTTTCAATTTTCCAAAGCTCCAATGGGAAATTTATTTTTTCTAAAGTTTTGTGTGGCTTTTAGAGGGTTATCAAATTATCTTCCAATCATTTTTAGAATTGTTTTGGTAGTGAAAAGACATTGTCTCCCTTAAAATTCAACCCTTCTTGGTTCTAGGAAGAAGACTCTATAAAGTTAGTAGAAGATTCCGAGGAACATCTTGCTCACTCTCCCTTTGTTTCTTTATGTCCCAATTTGTTGAGAATATTGCAAGGGTTAATGCCACAACAAAAAAAAATTCTCATCTTGTATAATGAAAAATTTCAAGCACAACCAAAAGAGACATATTATCTTATTAGGTAGATTTTTGAAGGCAATGCTTTGGGAGTTTTTACTGAAAACAAATTATCGTGTCTTAGGGACTTAAAAACTTCCTGCCAAGATTTGCTAGGAAAAATAAAAATTAGCTTCGTGCTTAAAGATTTGATCCCTTGGATTAAGGAGGGTGACAACATTATCAAAATTTTCACCAGTTCACAAACTATCATAAGAATCTCAACTTGATCCGGGGAATCAAGATGACAAAAGTATCATTAGTTCATTCTTTCAAGGATAAAGAAAATGACAGGGCCAAACATTTTTAAGTCCTTTTCATGGATCTAGTAGGATGCCCAATCTAAGAAATCCTTGAAGTTATTTCAAAATTCCTGCATGTTTTTTCTGAACAAATGAATGAGGCTTTCGGTGAGGATGTCTTAGCAATATAAGTCCAAGTTTCTCTCTCCTTAATGTATAAATGGAAGAGCCCTTTCTTGGATAGTCTTACTGTTGATTTTTTTCTACTTTCTGTGATTTTATTAAGGATGATCTATTGAAAATATTGTTGTCAAAGATAGGAGGGACTACTTATGTCCAAGATAAATATTAGAAAATGAATATTGTTGGAAATATTATTTTTGGACATTTGATGCCCTGTTAGTGTCAGTCTTTCCAGCCTTCCTCCAGTGATCAAATATGCTCTTACAAAGTGATTTTGAAGTGTCAAGGTCAAATTTTGTCATTTCAGTGAGTCTTCAAGCAAAATTTGGTCACTAGGCATTAGGTCTAGGGTTTGCTCTCACTTTTTTCAAAGTTTCCAAAATGCCAATATATATCACTATTCAGCTGAGTCTATCATTATTAATAGGTTTTTCATTATCATCTCAGTGTCTAATGGGTCATTTTACACCTTGTTCATGCTTCAGTTGCGCCTAGGTAAGGTCATTTCCCTCTCCTAGGGTTTTGAAGGCAATTTCTTGTGGACGGTCAAATCATCGACAAAAAATGTTTCTTGATGTTCATACACCTTCCCCTATCCTTAAAGTACCTTACCAAATGCTTCCCATCACTGAGATTCCCCAAATTCCTCATTTTCGCACAAACCCTGGTTTCTAGCTACAACCTGGCAATTTTCTAGGTTGGGCCTGTGTTTTGCCCTTTTGGACCCCTTCCCCTCACTCAATCTCTGAGATTCAATTTTCCCCTACTTCCTAACATCCCTCCCTACTTCCAAAAATTTCCCCAAGAATTTAGAAGCCCCTTATCCCCTTCATTTCACTTCATTTCGACAAAATTCCTTGTTTCACACGTCGGGATAAGTTTCACTCAAATGGTGTTT
Source organism: Pinus taeda (assembly GCA_000404065.3). Taxonomy (NCBI): domain Eukaryota; kingdom Viridiplantae; phylum Streptophyta; class Pinopsida; order Pinales; family Pinaceae; genus Pinus; species Pinus taeda. The sequence goes on from APFE031069651.1 coordinate 17,409, forward strand.
TAGAGCAATAAAAGACGAATTTGGGAAAAATGAGAGAGGTTTTTGTAAAAAACATGCTAAAGAAGAAAAACCTCCTTCAATTTGTGCACAGTTGTCATGGTTTTATAGAAATGTCAAAATTACAATCGCTAGATCCAAGGAGGTTGGCCAAGGCACTAAAACGACGAAAAATGCCCGATCCACTCCAAATTTTGGCCAAAGCCTCTTTGACTGAGCATGGTACTTGATTGGGGACTCCCAGCCCAAATTTCAAGAAACTTGGAGAAAATTTTGTCAATTGTGAATTTTTTGTGCCAAACACAGGTTTTCTTCACCAAGAGGTCGCGCACCGTGCGCGACCCTTTCGATTGGGAGGTCCATTTCAGGAAAAGTTTGCATTTTTGGATTTTTCATGCAAAAATACACTTTCTCAGCAAAGACCAAGAAATTTCACCAAGTTTTGAGCCTCCAGAAGGTCAAAAAACAAGCAAAAAATGACTTTCTGCCACCTTTTCGACACACAGGAAGCAGTCTTGGGAGATTGCCACTTTGGAGGGGAAAATGGACACCAAATTCAGAAATTCCACTTGGGTTGGAAAGTAGACATCCAGAACTTTCCAACAAGCCCACGTTTGCCTCATTTGGACACCTGGAAGTGCCTCAAAATCTGCTCCACAGGTGCGCTACCCCTTCAGAATCAGTGCGCGACCCCTTGGGCAATTTTCACAGAAATTGTACCTACAGCTCAGCAAAACGCAGTTTTGACTAGGTTTGACTTTTTGAAGTGAATTTTGATCCTCCTTGATGTAAATGATGTAATTTTATGATATTTTTACACTTATTTATCTCTTCTAGAAGATTCATTCATGAGATAGGCAAAAATTTAATGAATGAATTGGTTTCCTAGCTTATAGAGGCAAGTTGTTTTGACTGTTTTAGTGATCAGTTTGGAATTGGTTGAAACAGCTCCTAGGATAGTGAGCTCGACCCCTAGAGGCAAGGAAAGATGTTAGCTTTCCTATATTATGTACTTTCTTAGTCATTTTGATGGTTGGACTCTTGAGGAAGAAAGCTTCTATTGTATTAGTCATTGTATCTCTGCAATTTTTGGCTAAGGAAGACCAGGGTTTTGCAGTCCTTTTTGGGATTCTTGTGGTTACATGTATTGATGGTGTGCTTTTCTTTGTACTTTTAAGTTTTTTATGTGAATCATCTTCTTACTTTTCTTCTGCAAATTAGGCAAATGAAGTGTTAAGGTAGAATTCATGGTTGCTATGCTCT
>APFE031069656.1:0-46004 GCA_000404065.3 Pinus taeda
CCCCCCTCTCTCTCTCTCTCTCTCTCTCTCTCTCTCTCTCTCTCTCTCTCCCTCTTCCTCTCTCTCTCCCTCCCTCGCTGTCTTTCTCTCTCTCTCTCTCTCTCTCTCTCTCTCTCTCTCTCTCCTTCCTTTATTTCCCCCAAACACACACACACACACTCTCTCTCTCTCTCTCTCTCCCCTTTATTTCCCCCAATCCAAAAATTAACTCTCTCTCTCTCTCTCTCCCTCCCTCCTTCCTTTATTTCCCCCAAACACACACACTCTCTCTCTCTCTCTCTCTCTCTCTCCCCTTTATTTCCCCCAATCCAAAAATTAACTCTCTCTCTCTCTCTCTCTCTCTCCACTTTATTTCCCCCAATCCAACAATTAACTCTCTCTCTCTCTCTCTCTCTTATTTTCCCCAATCCAACAATTAACTCTCTCTCTCAATTTCTTCTTTATTTCGAACCATAAACCATTTTTGTTTTTCTATTTATGCATAGGGAAAACCATACCACTAGTCATTATTGAATGAACACAATTGCTAAAACATTCCTTGCCATAATTGTTGATATATTCACTACACATCAACACAAATATTTTATGCACATTGTTGAAATTTCATATAAAAACTACAAAAACATTCCCTGCAGCTCAAATATTCTCTACACAACAATTGAAATATTTCCTACACAATAACTAGAATATCCCTTGCATAATTTCTAAAATATTTTTTACACAATTGTTAAAATTTTACTTCACAACTATTGAAATATTCTCTTCCTAGGAGTTGAAATATATTCTACACAACTCCTAAATTTCTCTATGATGTTGCACAATTTCTCTATGGAACTGTAAGGTTTTCTACGACATTACCAAAGTTCTATGTAGTAATGTAATGTTCTCTGTAGTGTTATAGAAATTTTTCATAGCACTATAATGCTCCCAATAATGTTACAAAAATTATTTGCAGTAGTATAACATTCTCGATAGTGCTACAAAATTTCACCACGATAGTGTAACATTCTCTGCATCATTGCAAAAAATTTTCGTAGCACTTCAAGGTGTGTGCCCCCTTTCCCAACATTTTCCCACTTGTCATATACCTCCTAATGGTAAAGAGGATAACACATCAAACTGCAAGTTAGTTGATAGGGCCTAGAAGGTATATCAAGTCACAACAACAGGTAAACTACCCCCCATTGGTTTCGTTAATACACTTACAAAATTATGCAAGGTGTCAAATTTCTCATGTATCACCTTTCCATATTCTACCATGTTCATAACAAAATGATCTTACGTATCTATATGCATTGTCTTTGCATGAAAGGTTGGATTGTTAGCTAGGCAAATGACATTATTACTATCAAATCGAATCATGATATATTTCTGACTTAACATTACTTTTTAAGAAAATTTCATAAGATAGATAGCCTCCTTACAAGAATGAGTAGATGCCATATACTTTGCCTCTGTATTAGGTAATTTGATGACAACTTGTCACTTTCTCATCCAACTCACTTCTCCACCAAATATCAAAAACACATGATCAATGGTAGATCTCCTTCCATCTACATCTCCTACCCAATCAAAGTCTACATAACCATGTATATCAACTCAGTGTAGGTCCCCTAAAACATCACTATGATAGAAAATAAAATAATCAAAGGTACCTCACAATATCTGAAGACCCTCTTTACTATAGCCCAATGTTCACATCCAGGATTAGCCATAAACCAACTAAAGGCTCCCACTGCATGGGAAATATCTATTCTAGTATAGAACATAACATACATGAAACTACCAAACACATTAACATAAGGAATAGAGACCATATCCTTAATCTCTTCAAGTGTTGTAGGACACTGCTCAACTGGAAGCTTAGTTCCCATATAAATTGGAATAATCAATGTTTGTTATTTGTCATTCGAAAACAATGTAGCACAAATTTTACAAACTTACTTTGGCTCAACCAAAGTCTTTTATTTCCTATCTCTCTCTCGTGATCTCCATTCTCAAGATACATTTTATAGCTCCCAAATATTTCATTTCAAATTACATTGAAAGATGAGACTTCTAATAAAAAATCACATCTTTATTATTACTAAATAATAACATATCAACAACATATAGAGTGATAATAAGGAAATGGTCACCTTCTTGTTTGTCATACACATAGAGATATGATTGGATCTCATAAATCCTAATATCAACACAAAATAACCAAAATTTTGGTACCACATTCTACGAGATTGTTTGATACCATATAAAGACTCTTTTAATTTACAAATCAATGAATCTTTACCTCTTTCCACATAGTACTTTGGTTCTTTTATGTAGATATCCTCCTTCAAGTCACCATGAATGGAAAAATAATCACAGTCATCTACTCTATCTCTAAATCAAAGGTTGATGCAACAAATTATAGAAAAAGTGGCAGGGTCGAGTTGTAGGGCCAAGTTACAAGGAATTTTGAAGGCTTGACTCTCTCTCTCTCTCTCTCTCTCTCTCAGGCCAAGATATAGGGTTGAAGCTACAGGGCTGAGTTGCAAGGCCGAAGTTGCAAGGCCGAGTCATAGGGCTGAGTTACAAGGCCGAAGTTGTAGGGAAAAAGTGGCAGGGTCGAGTTGTAGGGCCAAGTTACAAGGAATTTTGAAGGCTTGACTTAAGGGTTGTGGACCAGGTTTGACCATAATCTTTGTTGTTTAGTTTGGCCTCATAATTGACTAGATTCGCTCTCTCTCTCTCTCTCTCTCTCTCTTCTGCTCCTTCTCTCTCTTTCTCCTCTCTCCCCTCTTCCTCTCCCTGCTCTCTCTCCTCTCTCTCTCCCTCTCTCCCTCCCGTCCTCTCCCTCCCTCCTCCTCTCTCTCTCCTCTCTCTCTCTTCTCTCTCCTCTCCTCTCCCCCCTCCCTCCCTCTCTCCTCTCTCTCCTCACGGTCTCTCTCTCCTCCCTTGCGCTCCTCTTCTCTCTCTCTCTCTCCTCCCCTCCCTCTGCGCTCCTCTCTCTCTCTCTCTCTCTCTCTCTCTCTTCTCTCTCCTCTCCGTCTCTCAGGTACAGGGTTGAGTTGCAAGGCCGAGTCACAGGGGTGAGTTGCAAGGCCGAAGTTGCAGGGCCGAGTCACAGGGGTGAGTTGCAAGGCCGAAGTTGCAGGGCTGAGTCACAGGGGTGAGTTACAAGGCCGAAGTCTCTCTCTCTCTCTCTCTCTCGACAAACTTTGTTGTTTAGTTTTGCCTCATAATTGACTAGATTCGTTATATGTATCTCTTTTTTAACTGGAGAATTTCTCTAAGAATAAGGTTGTTGGGCATTTTCCCAAGTTGCAAGGCCGAAGTTGCAGGGCTGAGTCACAGGGCTGAGTTGCAAGGCCTCTCTCTCTCTCGATTGACAATCTTTGTTGTTTAGTTTGGCCTCATAATTGACTAGATTCCTATGGTAAATATTTTATTCTCTTTATGTATTGTGATCTCTATTATCTTTATGATTTATGGTTGAATTTCTAAAGTTTAATTTCTTAATGGTAAATTGGAATTGTTAAAGGATATATATATATTATATATATATATATATATATATTATATATATATATATATATTATATATATTATATATTTATATATTTATTATTATTTATTAGTATTTCAGAAATATTTTGCTTGTATCTATTGCACTTGAAAACTCAACATGGTATTAGAACGTAGGTGACAAAAAGGACATTGAGATCACTCTTGAAGAAGCTTTGGTAAGAGATCACTCTTGAGAAAAACCCTATATCTACAATCTATTTGCTTTTCCATGACTATGAGTTCCCATATGAAGGAAGAAAAAAATTTAGAAGGAGCTACAAACTTTAGGGCTTTGAAAACAAGGATTGATCTTCTTCTTGCAAAGGATAGTTTCTTGGGTGTTTTCAAGGAAAGGTCATTGAACCTGAAAAACATGAAGATAAATTAAAATTTAAGAAAGATGATATTACAGGTAGAATTTTCATTGTAGATTTTGTCAGAGATCATTTGATCCCATACATTGCAATTATTAACTCCTCAAATAAAATGTATGATGCCCTAATTGGTTTATACACTATCAACAATATTGGTCAAGCAATGAGTTTAAAAAATGAGCTTCAAGAAGTTACAATGAAAAGGAATGGTATGATAGCCTCATGTTTCATGAGGATTTATCAATTTAGAGATCAAATTCAAGTGATTGATGAAATCACCCCTTAAAAGGAACTAGTGATTACAGCTCTTAATGGCCTACCTGGATCATGGAACTCATTTGCAGAAGGAATATGTGCAATAAAATATGTTCCAAAGTTTGATGAATTATGGATTGCATGTGCTCAAGAAGAATCAAGACTCATATAAAGAGGAAATATTCATAGATATAAAGAAGGTGATTGTCAAGCACATGCAATAGGTTTCGAGAAGGGCGAGGGAAGAAAAAAGTTTGGCTTTCAAAGAAGAAATGGAGGAATAAGCAATGAAGGAAGAAGACTTGAAGAAAGAATATATGCCCCTTAAGGAAAAAGAGATATGTCAAAATTTCAATGCTACCAAAATAAAAAATTTGGTCACTTTCGACATGATTTTCCTGAAAGATCAAATGATATAAAGATAAAATGAAAGTAGCATGCCTCCACAAAATATTTGGAAGAAATTCTAAAAATACCTAAGAATGAAGATCCAGGTAATAAAGTTTTTTTCCTATTTCTCTACTCTTATTGGTTCTGTTGTAGATAGTGAAGAATTGTGACTAATAGACAATGGTTCCTTAAGGCACATGATGGGAGATCGAGACAACGTCACAAGTCTTATGGAAATAATATTATAACAAAATGTGTAACTTGGAGACGACAACAATTATGCAATCAAAGGCATTGTGAATACATCCATTGAGCTTGAATTGAGTGATAATGTTCATCTTAGCAACATATTATATGTACTATGTTTGAAGAATAATTTGGTTTCTATTTCATGCTTGGAAGATAAAGGACATAGAGTAGAATTTGTTGATGTCAAAGTTCTTGTTTGGCCCAAAGGCTCTAGTAAAAATTCTGATAGAGTAATTGGAGTTCATGAAGGAAGGTTGTATATATTTTTGAAACAAACTACTAAAGCACTTGTACATAATGATGGTAATTTGTGTGAGCTTTGGCATAGAAGACATGCTCACCTTCACTATAAATCTTTGCCATCCTTAAATCATATGGTTTCAGGTGTTCTAGATTTGTAGGAAGAACATGAAGGAGTATGTAAATTTGTCACTTGGAAGAATGTAGAGAAACATTTTCCAAGTAGAAAAAGTAGATCGAAGGAAGTCTTAGATCTAATTCATTCTAAGGTATGTAGTATGATGCTAGTAATATCTCTTGGAGGCTCTTTGTATTATGTAATGTTTTTTGATGATTTATCTCGTAAGATGTGGATATACTTTATGAAGACAAAAGATAAGGTCCTTGAAAAGTTCCAGGAATTTAAGGTTGTAATTGAAAACTTGAAGGGAAATAAGATCAAGATCCCGAGATTTGATAATGGAGGAGAACATACCTACAAGGAGCTTGTTTCTGTTTCTAAAGAAGTTGGGATTAAGAGGGAATTAATAATCCCTTTCAATCCACAACAAAATGGAGTTGTTGAAAGAAATAACATAATTATTGAAGAATTTATTAAGGAAATAATGCATGATCAAGACATGCCTACGTTTTTATGGAGTGAAGAATCCATGACAATTGTCTACATTCAAAATAGAAGTCCTCGTAAAATTTTAGAAGACAATACTCCTAAAGAAGCTTTCACTAGACAAAAACCTCAAGTTGAATTTAGCATGGATGTGACCTTTGATGAAAATGTGGCCTATTGGAAATCCAAAGAAGTTCACATGGACTCTTATGAGGACGAAAAACATGAAACTCCCAAGGAAGAAGATGATTATGGTCCATCGGATCCTTAAGAACATCTTGATCATAAAGAAGATCCAAAATGGCTAAGCAAACCAATGGATCCAATTATTGTTCCTAAAAGCAAGAAGATGCCAACATGGCTTACATATACCTTACAGGAAGTAGAAGGACATGCAACAACATGAAGCGCCTTCAGGGAAAGAAATTAAACAAAAAATATATTTTGTTTATGCAGCTTTAATGATAAATCTCATTGATGTTGAACCTTCCACTTTTGAAGAAGTAGCTAGCTTGCAAGTTTGGAAGCACGTGATGTTGGAAGAATACCAATCAATTAAGAAGAATGATGTATGGGAGATTGTGCCTAGACATGAAGGAAAATCAAAGCTGTCCTCCAAATGGGTATACAATATCAAGCATGCATTGGATGGAAGCATTAATAAATAAAAGGTGAGATTTGTGGCTAGAGAGTTCTCCCAGAAATAGGGAGAAGATTATGATGATACTTTTTCTTTGGTTACCATGTACACTACCATTAGATATATTATATATATTGCTTCTTCTATCAGTTGAACTTACATCAAATGGATGTAAAGGTTTCTTTTCTTATTGGTGTGATTGAGTAAGAAGTGTACATGGAGAAACCTCAAGGTTTTGAGGTCCATGGCAGAGAGTCCCATGTTTGTAGGTCAAATATATCCTTGTATGGACTTAAGAAGCACTGAGATCCTAGTATACATGAATTAAAAATTATCTTACAAGACTTGGTTTCTCTAAAAGTGATGTTGATCCAAACCTGTACTTCAAAGTCGAGAAGAATGAACCTATTATTCTATTATTGTATGTTGATAAATTATTTTTTACAGGTGTGGAGCATATTATTATTTGAAGTAAGAGGAAGTTGGCCTCTAAATTTGATATGAAGTATCTTGGGTTGATGCACTACTATTTGGGGCTAGAAATATGGCAAAAGCCCTGCGAAATTTAAGAATCTTCTTGTTCAAGGAAAATAGATCATCAAGATCTTGGAAAAGTTTGGGATAATGGACTGTAATTCAATGTTGACTCCCATGGTTACAAATATGAGAAATTCGAGAGACACTGAGTTTGATTTAGTAGATCCATCCATGTACAAAAAGTTGACTGGATCACTGTTGTATTTGGTTAATACCAAGTTGTACATTTGCTTTGCAGTGAACACGTTGAGCTAGATCCAAGTGGAACTAAGACATGATCATTGTATAGTAGCAAAGCATATATTGATATATTTACATGGTACACTTGACTATGATTTGAGATGTATCTCAAACAATGATATATAGCTACAGGGTTATACATATAGAGATTGGGTAGGGAGTGTTGAAGATAGAAATAGTACCTCTAGAGGCTTCTGGCTTTGCTATGTTTTCGTGGATGAGCAGGAAGAAAACATCAGTCGCACTCAAAACTACTAAGGCAAAATATAATGCATCTAGCTTAGTGAGTTTTCAAGCAGTGTGGCTTCGAAAGTTACTCGCGCGACTATTTGATCATGTCCTTAAACGGACCATGATATATTATGATAATCAAAGATATGCGAAGCTAACAAAGAATCCATTTTTCCATGACAAGACGAGATCAAATACCACTTTATCGATGACATGGAGCAGAAGGAAGAAGTGAAGCTTCAGTATGTCTCCACTAACTAGCAAATTGTTGATATTCTTACAAAGCCTATGTCTCGAGCAAAGTTTGTATACTTCAGAGAAAAGCTTGGACTTGTGGGGAATGCTTCTCTCATTGAGAGGGAGTGTTGATGAGATAACATCGTGGACTAACATTCTCCTTGTGTCAATACCATGACCCACATTAGGGATTTGATTCAAGAAGAAATTAGCACGTAGTAGAAAAACGTATTGGGTGAAATTACAATGAAATGACCAATTTGAACTTATTTTATGACTAAACCAAAATGAATCTTGAAAATCTGAAACATGGATTTTTCTCAAAAAGGACCTAATTAACTTTCTCATGAAAATTCCATGATATGATGCACAATTTGGGAGAAAATTATAGTTCTTCTGGAGCTTTTTTTTACTTGTGTGACCGAGTGTTCTATTTGATGCCAAATTTATTACAAGAAATTCATTAACTTTTATTTTATTTGATTTAAATAAAATGATTTTTATTTATTTTTAAATAAACATAGTTTTTTTTTTAGTTTTGAAATAAACCATTATTTATTTTATTTTTAAATATTTTTATTTTAATATATCATAATACAATTATTTAGTTTTTATTTTTGTTTTTAATATTGTTTTTTTTTTGAATTTCAATTTTGTAATTTGTTATTTTTATGTTAAGTTTTTGATTTTTTATGATTATTTAACTTATTTTTGTTTATTTTTGCTTTTTAATATTTTAAATGATTTCTAGAATAATTTTGGGTGGTTTTGGTAGTAGGTAAAAAAGTGGAAGATTTGGGATCCTAAAGAGATGGAGGCAAATCAAATCCAAAGGAGTAATAAAAACTTTTCCTTGATTATAAAAGGACTATAAGACATAAACTAAGGGAGGAGGCTCTCGGTCAAACAGAAAGTGATTGGAATCCTATCTGCCTTCTTATTTTATTTGTAAAAATTCTTTTTCTAGAGGAGTAAGGATAGAGAATCCGCCAACAGTTGATGGATCAAGACCTTTTAAGGAATAGATATGAATGATTCTTGAGGATTGACCTCAAATATTTTTGTGTGGATGTTTTCTACAAGGAATAAAGTCATCTTTAGATTTGTTCATTCTTGTTTTTTTGTAAGTTTTAATGAAATATGTAACTGTGCTTCAGCTATTCATTTAAGTTGAATGATAATAACCTAATGAAGTATGTCACTGTGCTTCAGTCCTTCATTTAAATTGAATGATAATAACCTTTGTGGAATTATTTTCTAAAGATTTTTGTCACCTTTTTAGTATGATCTATTTGTTTTGAATTGATTCATTTTATGTAGGTTTAAAATTGTTTTGCAATTATCATGATTTTCATATAATTCATATGCAGAAGCTTGAATGGTTTTAATATAAGATAAATTTTATAGTCTTATCATTCGCACACATACACATAAGATGAACTTATTTAGGTCATTTTACTTCTACAGGATAGGTGTTTCACTTATGTTTGCTTGTGATTCGATAGTTGTTCATTTATGTATATTGGACTACGTTTATATTAGTTTTTGTTTATCTTATTCTTGTGTTTAGATTTAATCATATTAGATACTTTGAGCAACAAACCAAGTCTCCTTTCAAGGAGCAAAATTATTCTTTTCCATTAATTCCAGTTACATAAGTTTTTAGACATCATCTTTTCATTTTTACATATGCATATTTGTACTAATTATATAGGTGTTCTCATCGTAAATACATTTCATTGCATGCATTTAGGATAGTTTTTGCATTTCCCTTGTCTTTTCCTTTTGTGAGAGGAAGAGGAAAAAGGCTAATGGAGCCTATAAACTTGTTAGAGGTGATTACTCCAAACGGCTTGGGTTGTGTTAGTAGAGAAATTTTGAGGTCTAAAATGGGCCTCAAAAGAAAAATGTACAAAAAAAATAAAATTTATAAGAACCAATAGGATTCAAGATGATGATGTCAACTCTGGGGGATGATTCACCATTTTTGGAGTAAAAAAGTAAAAGTATTAAAAAATTAAAAACTACTTTTTCAACTTATCTCCTTACGGTTTTACTCAAATTTCGAGCGTGAGCACTCATTGGATGCATAATTTAATTCATCATCCAAATATCACCCATGTTGCATACTTTCGATGGACTGTGATACACAAAAATGAGAAATACATGTAAAACATGATTGTTTTCAAAAAATTTCATGTATTTCTCATTTTTTGTGTAGTAGGGTCCATTGAAAGTATACAACATGGGTACTCCATGGATGAGGAATTAAATTTAGCTTCTAACGAGTGCTCAGGCCTACCTGTTAATACTCATCAATAGGTATAGTCTTGTTAACCTATTAATAATAGTGCTCACGCCTACCTGTTCTGCAAGTTGATGATGAGTCGATGGTTAATACTAGTCTTGTTTTGGAATCTTTAGAGCCTACTGGTGAATCCCTAATCTCTTCATAATAAATTATAATAGGAATTGATCTTCCACTTTTTAGACAATATGAAATTAATTTAGGTTGTGAATCTTAATTGGAAACCATCCTTGAAATCTCTTTGGATATAGGTTTTCAAGAGAAAAACTCAACAAAATAAAATCTTGTAGAAAATATGCATTATACACTGATCATGTTCATAATGTTTCTTCCTTAAATGCTAATCTAGAACTAATACCTACTATTCTAGTAGAAAATTTCATCCAATAATCAGAGTATAACTAATAATCTCATGGTAGATGTTTCTTTTCATGAAAATCATATGTACTCTAGTAGTCATTATTCCATGTATCCTAATTTGTTTTCTTATTTTGATACATGCAATAATGATTCATCTAATCTTCTTTCTCAAACTTTTATTTTAACTAGTTCAAATTTAACTGAAGAGGAAAATCATGTAAATCAACAAAATAAACTTGATGATGTTTCGTTAGAATTGATGAAATTGAGATAGAAAACAATCAACATAGTAATGAATCCATTGCAGATCCATTTGTCCATGTTAATGAATTTGATCTTCGCTATGATTTGCAAGAAAGGGAAGTTTTTTATGATGAATATAATGATGATTTTCGAGATGATGACATTGAACTTCCTAAATTTGAAATCTCAATTTATGTTATTCTGATGATAATATTTCACCCCCTAGACTTATAAATTCTTTACCGGTAGAGAGATTAAAAACTACTTCAATTTTATCTCAAAATGTCTCCTCTGTTGATTTAGATCAACCTATGTTTAACGAAGAATCTTGTTTTCATCATAATTGGTTACTTTATATTGAAGATCATAATCAATTAATTATTATTTCTCATCATGATATTAATCACAAGACTTTTGCATCAAGTGGTGAGGGCTCAAAATTATTGTTTGGTTTTGTCACTTCTCAAGTTGTTGATTTTGAAATATGTCATTTTGATCAGGATTATAAAGAGAATAGGATACTAAAATTCAATACTTTAACAAATTCATATTCTCTTATGCATCCTAATGATGGTACCAAGATTCTTTTATAATATTCTATTCAGCACGATCAAGGAACTTTTTTCTCTCCAAATTATTTAAAAAAATTCAGTGTTAATATTAGTATTTATCAGGATATGATTGGAGATTGGCTTGAGCAGTCCTATCAAGAATCTTGAACTGTAAATGGTAAGATCATACTTTCTTTGTTTCTAAATTCAAATCTTATGGTTAAGTATGGTTTATTTGTTTTCAATTATGAAAATCTCCAATCCCTCTTGCTTATTTGGAGTTGTTTTGTTGTTGCAGGATTGGAGTTGCTAGAATGGTTACATTGGAAATATCATTTCACTTGGGATTTTTACTTTTAGAGTAGTGTAGGGTAGATTTAGGAGTAGAGTAGCTTTCATTTGATTTTTACTTTTTCTAGTTGAATAATTGTAGGTATGAATAGCATGAGCTGGAGATGAGCCATCATTGTGTCATTGTTAGGGGAGTTTATTTTACCTTATTTCTTTTGCTCTCTATATTCTTAATTCAATATTTATCTTGAGAGAAACAAACATAAATACATTGTTGCGATGGGGTCCCCTAGGTTAGTTTAGGGTTAATATTATCCAAACTTTGATGAAATTAAAGTCTCCAGGATTTGTGGATGCGGAGCGCATAGATGAATAGGAGTCAAAGGGGCTTAGCCCCTTGTTTTATGTAAAGTTTTGAGTCGGTTTTGAGATTCACCCATGGTCTGCAAACCATGGAAAAGGCTATAAATAGGTGTGTCTTAGAAAGCCTAAGGAAAGAATAGAAGTGATAGCGAAAAGAAGCAGGTAAGAAAGAAAAAGAAATGCTTTGCAGCTGAGTGTGTAGAGGCCTAGGTAGAGTCCACAGCTGAGTGAGCGAACCCTTGTAGCTATGTGTGCAGGGCAGTTTTGAGTCTGTAATCCTGAATTGAAGATCAATAGAGATAGTTTTCCGAAGAATTATTGCGCATTTATGCTTATTTCTATTAATGCTATATGATGCCAATGAATAATGTGTTTTAAGGAATATTGATTGAATGTTACACGATTCTCTTGAATACGTGTTAATGATGTATGCAATGCATGTCTAAGTACTTTCGCAAAGACTCTGATGAATTCTTTGATGTTTATTAATAACTTAAGTAAATCTACGCGAACCCTAATCTAGGACTGCTTTCTGATGCGTGTAAGTAGGAAAATTCATTGTTAAAGGTTCGCAAGGACTAATCATAGACCTTCGCAAAGGTCTAAAGGATATTTAACAAAGTTTCAGTGACAAACCCTAAAAGGTATCGATCTGCGCGAAGGTAGATATGAAGTGCTAGAAGACATCACACTAGTATCTAGATGCAGAAACTTAGTTCTTCCATCCCCCCACACTTCTTCGGGTGAGACTACAGCCTGTGATATGCAGGTTGTTTATGAAAGGGCTAGTAGTGTAAGGTTTTTTTGGTTGGCTAAGCTAACTCTGAACCTAGGTCAGGACCCCCTAAGCCAAGAAATGCTTCTGTTGTCAGGACCGGGATCTGCTTGAAGGAGATGTGTGATGTCACATCATTAGAATCTGACCAAGAAACAAATTGAAAATTTGTTGGATCGGAAGATTCACAAGTTTGCGACGCAAGAAAACATGAATCTGCACCTATCAAAGGAAGAGTGGTTGAACAGTTATTTGTATACAGAGATACATGAGATCTTCTTATTCACTTTTTCCATTGAATTGTATGAGTGGTTAGCTAAGTTAACAGGCAGTCAAGGAGGGTGGAAGCTCGATATTCCTATAGCGTGGACTCTAGAATTAGTGCGACGATTAGAAGATTTTGAAAAAAAGATCGCACGTGATGTTGATCACTAGCTCGATTGGCTTCTCAGAGGATTTGTTATGGAATTTGTACTGGATACCTTGGTCAGCTATAGCGAAGCAGAGCGACGATTTTTCAAAGGACCACGAGGTAAGTATTTAAGATCATTGGATACCTAGATTAAAATGTTGTTATGTGAAAAATGGGTGATGCCATTACCTTGATGTTCGGAGCTATGTGAAGTGGACGATTCTTTATAAATTGCAAAGGATCAAGACAAGAGTATAGTCCATTGATTGGACCTCCTCAAAGTGACAATGAAGGGGCGGAACGGACTCTGCCACAAAGCATTATTCATCTAATCACTCAGGGGATTCCTCGAGTAAATCATCTGTCCACTCCACCTCTGCCTCCACCTTCACCGCATACACCTTCGCCCACACCTCCACCGCTGCCAACCGCATTCAACATGGCGAACGTGATGAAGATGTCGATCTTCAAGGGCATAGGGAGTGAAGATACAAAGCAGTTATGGTTTGTTGCAAATTTTGTCTGGACAACGCAACAAATTACTAATGAAAATATAAAGAAGGCACAGTTGGTTACCACTATGCAGGATCACGCACTAACTTGGTATACTAAGTATTGTTTTGATAATCCTCTTGCGACGCTAGCAGAGACTAAGACAGATTTAAACAAAGAGTCTAGTAAGCCTAAGTGTGACTCCCAGTCAGTGATTGGATTTAAAGAAATCATGTTGAGGGTCGATGAGATGCCTTGGGAATTAGATCAAAGGTTGAAGTGTTAGATTCAAGAATCTAACATGCAGCTCACAGATACAACATCGCGAATGGTTTATAGCTTTGCTTCTGCCCCACTTGAGAATTGCTCTGTCACAATAGAAGATAGGAACGTAGGAAGAATCCTTTGAAATTGTGATGAGGTTGCATGCATCACCTATTCAGGATGCGACCTTGGGGGTACAGGAAATCCACTCTCAGTTAAATAGCTTACACCTAGAATTATAGAGTTTGAAGAAAGATAAGAAGACTAAACTAGAAGTGCGCGCGAAAGTTTGGTGTTTGAAGTGCAAGAACCAGGGGCATGATAAAGACCATTTTCCAATGGATGCAAATTGTATTACAAGAGGGGGGCCAATTCCCCTAAAGCTAGAAGCCCCAGCAGGGCTGAGCATTGGGGCTACGCTATGGTGTGCTATTTTTCAAGTTGTTGGAAAACATACGACAGATAATTTCCATTTACTCCAAAATTTTCTCTAGACACCTCAACAGTTGTTTTGTAACTTCTACAAATCTGTGGGCCACAATGAGTGCCACTGTCGAAGCTATGAGTTGGTGATGGAAATAACACCTACATACGAGATGCAAGCAGAAACTCGGCCTGCATATCAGGGCACCGGAGGTTATCAGGGTCGAGGACAAGACCGCGAAGGAGGAGGACTTGGTAGAGGCCATGGTCAGATCATCTACTACGACTGCGGATAACCAGGGAACTATGCGCGAGAGTGCCAAAATTAGACACACCCGTTTTGTCAATACTACAGCCAGTCCAACCATGCTATAGAAGAATGCCTATTGTTGATAACTAAGATGTAGGAGAAGAAAGCACAACCTCAGCAGCCTATGAAGAACTTATAGATGATGAGAGTTGAGCCCCGCGAGGAGGATCAAAGCATTAATATAGTGCTGAGAAGTGGAATCATGACTAGTGATGATAAAGGAAAACACCCTGAAGAGGACGAATGGGTCCACAAGGCCCCAGAAAAGGAAGTTGGATTTGATCTAAATCGTGCTAGGGAAACTTTTATGGAAGCTAAGAAAAGATTTACTGAGGCATACCTCAGGAAGTTAGGGCAAGACGCAAGAAATCAACATACCCACAGAGGTTGATCCTTGTGTACTCACCACGTCTTTGGAGACCTACATGAAACTGCTGTATGATTGCAAGGTTGTGTAGGGCCTACAGGAATTAGTCAATAAATGTGTTGATAAGGAAAAAGTGCTTGATGCACACCACGTGGTCAGAAAAATTGGAAAACATAAGGCACGAACAGGGTGCTAGATGAGGCTCACCACGTAAATAGGTGATTACTAGATGGACCAGGTCATCTTGGATTTGGGTCCGATGTGAACATATTACCAAAACAGGCGTGGGAAAGGATGGGGATACCTGCACTGCAGTGGTGTCCGATTCAGATTAGGATGGCGAACCAACAAAAAATCATCCCTATGGGACGATTATATGGAGTAACAGTTGATATAGAAGGTGTGAGTGCGATGGCTAACTTTGAGGTTATAGAAATTGTGATAACAATAATCCATACCCCACACTCCTAGGAATTGATTGGGCCATTGATATGAATGGGGTCATCAATTTGAAGAAGAGGACAATGTCATTTGAAAGAAAATCACTTCGGGTTGTAGTACCGTTGGACCCTGCAGAAGGGGTGTGATATATTGAACCATTCCGTGATTATGAGGAAAGTGATGATGAACTAGATCAAATCTACAAAATAATAGTGTGAGATTAGGACTGGATCAATCTGACAGCATATGGGAGGATTTCATGGGATCAGGAAAGTTCTTGCATCTATTATTCAGATGAGCAATTAGAGTATTGGCAGAATCTCTTGCATGAAGTGTCTACATTGCAATGCAATATGATGAAAAATTCGTTGTGCTGTGTTTCGTCGAAGGTAAGGAAATTACCCTATTATGATGGTTTAACTGACATAGATAAGTTTTTGGATGAATTTCAGCACAAATTCCCTGAGGATCACTGCTTCCAAGCATTAGAGTCAGCACTGCATGCTACCTCTACACGCTGGTGGGGTACGCATAAGGATAGTTTTGTTGGATGACAAGATTATAGAAGAATGATGAAGCTACAGTTTGGGTGCATTAACACCAGAATGATTGAGAAATATAATGGAAGGGATGATCCATGCAATCACCCAGCGAAATGGGTTAAATCATGGGGAATGGAACCACAACTAGAGTGGGTACACGTATTTTTCCATACTTTGGATACAATTCCCATGAACTGGTATCTCGAAATGGAGCTCCACCATGGCACCACGGAATGGGATGTACTGAGGGAAGTATTTTTATTGACCTTCATCTTTGAATTTGGCTTTGCAAGCATCGATGAAGTGCTACAAGAGATTAAGGTGGTTATCTTCATAAATATGACGAAACCTATGGAATGGAACCAACCAAATTGGAGCACCCAGCTACGCCATGCGCTGGAATGCTATAATGTGACCACTAAAGAGGAGGATGAAGATTAGAGAAACATTAATATTCCAGAGGCAGAAGGGCATCGTGAAGTCAAAGGCCCACAAATGGAAAACTCGAACATCTCTGCGTCGTTGAAGAGAAAGCAAGTAAACATTGGCACTGAAGCAGAACCAAAGTTTATGAAGGCTGGAGATTATTGGGATGACGCTACCATGGATAAAGTTGTTGAGTTTCTCTGTGAATACCGTGATCTCTTCCCCACTATGTTTTTGGATTTGAAGGGCATAGCTAGCAATCTGGGCATTATGAATTCACTCTAAAGCCAGACGTGAAGCTTATTAAACAAAGGTTGTATCGCCTTAATCCTAAATACACGGAAAAGGTTCACCGAGAGCTAGACAAGATACTGGAGGCAGGCATCATAGAATTGATTGAAGAATCTGATTGGGTGAGCCCGATAGTGGTTCAGGAGAAGAAACAAAAAGGTGAATTAAGGATTTTCATAGATCTGTGAAAGCTTAACGATGTGTGTGTCCATGACCCACTCCCAATGTCATTTACAGATGAAGTCTTAGACAATGTTGAAGGGCAGGAGGCATATTCCTTTACTAATGGGTTTTCTAGGTACCATCAGATTAAGATCGTGCCCGAGGATAGGACCAAAATAACCTTCATGATGGAGTGGGGTTGTTTTCAGTACACTGTGATTTCATTTAGACTTAAGAATACACATGCGATATTTTCTTGTGTGGTCATAGAAGTGTTCAAAAATTTCATTCATAAGTTCTCGGAAGTATACTTTGATGACTAGACGGTGTTTGGATTAGTGAAGCACTATGTAGCAAGTTTGTGCCTGATGTTGGATACATGTCGTAGATACCAGATCGCACTGAATTTGAAAAAATGCATATTATGTGTTCCTTTTGGGATCTTGCTGGGTCATGTTGTGTGAAATCAAGGATTGATGGTGGAACCTACAAAGATTATAGTAATAGTGAATTTGGAGGCCCCTAGGAACGTCAAGTAGTTGTGCACGACACTATGATATACGTGATATTATAGAAATTTTATCAAAGCTTATGCTCAAATTACTGCACCCATGGGGAAATTGTTGAATGAGGACACAACATTTTGTTGGGATGAAGAATGTCAACGCATCTTAGATGTATTGAAAGAAAATATGGTCATTGCACCAATATTGGTATTCCCTGATTTGAAAAAGGAGTTTCACGTACATGTGGATGCCTCTTCCCTTGCATTTGGTGTAGCGTTAACGCAGACCGGTGAAGGAGAAACAGACCATCCTATAACCTTCGCAAGTAGGAAGTTATCGAAAGCCAAGAAAATTATTCAATGACAAAGTGCGAAGGATTGGCCATGGTGTACACACTACTAAAATTTGGGAATTATCTATTAGGAGGACATTTCAAGATGTACACAAATCATTCTACCTTGAAATACTTGGTCAACAAGCCTGTGTTGGGGGGGAAGATCTGTAGATGGTTGCTATTATTTCAGGAGTATGACTTTGAAGTCATTGCGAAGCCAAGGAGGTTAAATGTAGGACTTGACTATCTGTCACAGATTGAAACATGCGAAGAGCCTAATAATCTGGAGGAAGGGTTGCTCGATGCACATCTCTTTGTGGTGTGAGTAGCGGATGACCATTTTGCAGACATTATTCACTTCTTGACTGCGGGGATGGCACCAGAAGGATATACAAGTCAACAAAAGAAGGAATTTGTAGTGCACACGACATATTTTTCAGTCATTGTGAGACATTTATATAAGATGGGTGCATATGAAATATTGTGAAGATATGTGTCGAACTTTGAGTGGAATAGCATTCTCACTGAAGCTCATGGGGGTGCTGTAGGAGGCCATTATGTAGGAAAGGAAACTGTGTAGAAGATTTTGCGTGCAAGTATATGGTGGCCTACATTGCACAAAGATTCTTGTGGTGAAGTAAATTATAAGTGTCGACATGAACAAATTCCTCTAGCTTGATAATGGGTCTAGCCACAACAGATACATTCTATGGAAGATTTCCTTAGGTTAGAATCAATCAAGAGGGCCTACCTCTTGGCCGCTTATCCTGCTTGATTATGTCCTCGCTTACTTGCTCCAGCAATCTCTTGCTTCCTTTTTCAAGCTCCAGAAAAAAGTAAACAACAACAACACACAAACATAATAATATAAAAATTGCAATTCAACCTACTTAATGTCAAGTGTGAAGAACTTGCCATTAAGGCATGCAAGCTCTAAGGTACTGGAAGGGAGTCTCTCGATCTTCCCGGATAATCAATTGATGCCGATGGAAAGTGACTGTGTTGAAGGAGGGCCATAATGAATCCCACATCATCGATGAGAGATAAGAGGATGCAAAATGATTTTGGATGATACAGAGAAACAGAGGTAAGTGTAACTGCAGAAGGATAACTCTTGAACATATTAGTGACATAACTGGAAGTTTGGTAGCTGTTGGAGCCATAGGATCAGTGTTGATGATGACGTGGCAGAGATCAAATAGAAGGAAAAAATGAAAGGCCCAAACCTAGGAAGGTCAATGATACAAAGGAGGATATCCCAACTTGACATGAAGCAAAGAGTGCCATGTTCAAGAGTAAGCTGCTGACACGAATCGATAGATTTCCAAAATTTCCCCCCACCATTTCTGGCGAGTACCCCAATTATTTTTTAATCGCAAGCTTGAAGGGGATATCATATGCTTGCACTGTAAGTTCATTCTTTGGATGAATCTGACCTAGTAAGTTTAACAAGCCCTAGGAAGGAGAAGCTTGTGTTCATCATGGTGACGAATCCAATGTCGTTTAATAGTTTAATGAGTCTAACAAAGGTGTAACTCGGTATCTTTTTCACGTTTAGAGAGTTTGAAAAAGACACGTAAAAGGAAACTCCACATGGTCCCTTTTCATACATTTGTGTCTCTCGAGCCCGAAAAGGTAGAAAATAATACTTGAGAGAACCACTTGAACATTTCAGTCAAGGAGTACCTTTTTCGTAAATAGTGCCTCCCAATCCGAAAAAGGGGTAAACTTGAACTGGGTGCACAAGATTTCACATCTGTTAACAAGTTCAACACGACAAGGGCTCGACCATCTTTTCGTTTTTAAAGGGTTGGAAAAGAGCTAAAAGCAAATCCCCCATTTTTATTCTCTTTAACGAGTCAAAAATGGAAAAATACTCGGCGATATTTTCATATGGGTTTAACGAGTCAAGAAAAGAGCGGAAACATGACCCATTGTCATCATCAAACATCCATCAACTATCGATGCACAAGTAAGGCAAAGTGTATTATCGAGTCCTTGAGGAAAAATAGGTTAAAGAATATTTACAAAACCTGATATTCTCATGAAAAAATGAATAAATAGGGGAAATGTAAATATATTTTTACCATTTACCATTTTACCTTTGCAGTGAAGACTTTTTACCCACTTTTCCCCTAGTTATTCTGGAGCAGATTGCAGGAGATTCGGGAGGTCAATTGACAAGCCTTCAGTTCCAGGTAACAGTCGAAGCCTTGAGCCCCATTTTCATGCTATTCATTTATGTTTTTAACCATTTTTTGGATTTTTAGGGAGGTTTTTCAGAAACAAATTTTCCCTCGGTCAGCACGATTTCTGGTCAAGGGATCGCACTGGCCGAGGGTTATTTGCATGACCATCCACTGCGATCAATGTAATTGTTTCTAAAATAGGCGCATCGGTGCTGTGGATAGGGCAAAAACAATTTTTCTCAAGAATTGACCGTTAAAACTTGATTTTTATGTGTCAAAATTGATGATTGACTCAAATAAATGGATTTTGCAGGAGAGAATTCGCTGAAAATGGTGGATTGGAAGGAAATAGAACATGAAGATGTGGACACCTAGGCAATGAATGATCCAAATTGCCTAGAGGCTTTGAGGGCTTGCGGGACCCTCAAGTTTTTCCTTACACTAGGGATGCGTGCCCAACCCTAATTGCTTTGGTGCTTGATAAGCCTTTGGGACATTAATCGTGAGATTTTTGTCATTGGGGGCTAGGAGCTAGAGTTAACAACTTTAGACATCTACTTCATCATTGGGTTGTCTCGCAGAGGTGAGCCAGGGAATTTGTATGGGTCACGTCCGGTCGGGGCAAGCATATCTTCCCTACTTTCCGTGAATTGTCCTGAGGCCCTAAAATCCAAAAGTGGAAAGATCGAGATTTCTAGTGTGCAGGATTTGACATTAAGGGTGCTTCTTTTGACCATCAACAGAGTGGCAGGGTCCTAGGTGGAACATGAGACTAGTGAGTCGAAGTTCCTTTATGCTATTGACTGCATAGCTCCTACGATATTCAACTGGGCAGAGGCCATGAAGATGAACATCAAGAGCTAGTTGTCCAAGGCCAAGGTGGGAAATATGAAGCAATTTGGCTTTGAATTTGTACTTGTGACCTTTTTCCTGAATTGAGTGCCATTGTTCCAGTATCAGTTGACTAATGTTGATCCTCCTGTGCCATGTGAATTGCGGATGGCCCAATAGAGTCATTTGATGCCCAGGATCACTAGGGTCAACAGGTGTCCTACTGACCAACATTCTTTTCATGGCTACGACAATAGAAAATCGTCATGGAGGACTGGCCATATAGCGGCACTGATTTTCATGGAGACCCGGATATGCCTTTGCCAGATGAGGAGGACTTTGATGATGAAGGTAAAAAATCAAATCAAATTTTTTATTTTGATGTTTTTAATTTTTTTTTTGGTATATTCATGCTTATAACATTTCTCATGTGTATGCAAATGTTTGTACTGGAGCAGCCAGCTGGGATGTCCTCGATAGCCAGGCGCTACCCCATCCTATTGATGTTGTCGCCCCTTATTAGGAAGGGAGTGATAACAAGGAGGAGATTGAGAGGAACCTCGAGGGGTTGACTCATGGTATCCCTAAGTATGCTCGGATAGGAGACATGCCTCGGCGGTACCAGAGGCACACAGTGGGAGTCTCAGATCGGATTCGCCGATTGCTGAGTCACGTAGTACAAGATGTCTTGTGCTATCATGACCACCATGCTAAGTAGTTCTTAGGTCCAATACTTACATATTTGTTTAGGCCTACGTGCCACGGATGTACGAAGCTTATGAGTCACCGATGTTATTATGGACATAAATATTATTTTTTTGGGTTTTGATGTATCAAACATTCACACACACACACACACACACACACACATATATTTTCCTATATATTATGGTATAAATGGTTTGTCTTATCTTTTACATGTTTCGCAAATGTCTATCCAACACGTAATTAGCGAATGCATTTGTTAATGTATTCATGCATCTAGGAATATGATGATATGTAATATAATCAAAATATCTTTGCAACAGACAGATATGGAGATACATTCATAATATTTGAGGGTTCCTGAAGGAATATTGCCCGTTGAGTTGAAGGACGACAAGCTGTGAATCCAAGTTGACAACCAATTCTCTGATGCCTAAAGCGATGGCTTCTGATAACAGTTCAATGAATGCACTGTATTCAACAATGTTGTTGGTTGTACGACGTAGGAAGATACCTTGAAGGTCAATCAACTAACCGTTAGGGTTGTAGATAGCCCATGCCATAGACAATAGGTTCTGGGTACTTCGGCAAGCACCATTAGCGAAATCGATGTGAGGAGCTGCAAACATCTACAAAGCAAGAAAAGCATAATAAACAAGAAGTTGTTTGAAAACTTTCACACAAAACCGTGCTGTACAGAAATGAATCACACACTAATGTACATAAGTAACCATGCAAGATGACCTAAGCGTAGTACTTTTTGAGGTAAAGCCCATTTCTAGGCTTATTGAGAGGATTTCCTTCATAACCAATAAGCTTGTAGGCCCCTTTCTGCAAAAAACATTTTACAATATAGGGTTCATGCCACATAGGTTCGAACTTGCATGCCCCCAAATTATCATTAGCTTGGTTGTATAGCATGACCAAATCACCCTCAGAGAAAGCGTGAGGGGATACCAACTAGTCAAAATGGGATTTGACCCCTTTTTTTGTGGTTCGATGACCAAGGCAGTGAGAAAATGAGTCTCGTCCAGTCATTCTAAAAATAATAGGTGTTCCTCTTGAGGCGATTTTTCAAGGAGGAGTTTAATAGCTAACTTAAGTGAACGAATCTCACATTCAATCAGCAATGTTGCTTCCAGATCATAGACCAGCTGGAATGGTATAAAACTAGTGGCGTCTTTGGTTGAAGTTCGGTAGGCCCACAGAGCTGAAAAAGGCATGAGATGCCAGTTTGACTTGTGCATCCTAATAGTACGCTGAAGCATGGTGGCCAAACCTTTGTTCGCGGCTTCAACTTGGCCGTTGGCCTGAGGGTAATAGGGGTCGAGCCATCATGGTGCAAGTCCAATGCATATGTCAGTTCTGCCATCATGTGATCTCTAAAATGGGAGCCATGATCTATGACAATGGCTTGGGGTATGCCAAACATGGAAATAACATGGCTAAATATGAATTGAGCCACCGTCTTACCATCTGCTGAATATGTAGGCATCGCTTTGGCCCATTTGGTGAAGTAATCCACAACAACGATCATGTAGCCATGGCCCCCAGTTGAACGAGGGTTACATGTCATATAATTGATGCCCCATTTGGAAAAGGGACCAATAGTAATGACAGGGTGGAGGTGAGCAGGCGGGGTGCACATCTTGTGTTGTTAGATTTGGCGTTTGTGACACTTGCAGACAGCAAGAATGCAGTCTTTGAAGATGGACGACCAAAAATAACCAGCGCGAAGGATTTTCTGAGTTGTAGCATAACCAGACATATGACCACCACATGCCCCGAAGTGGCAATCATTGAGAACTCTTCCAACTTCCTCAATCTTGAGGCATCGACAAAGAACAGAATCGACATCGACACGATATAAAGTATCACCAATAATGCAGTAGGGTTGAGAATGATGTCGAATCCTTCGAAGATCATCTTTGGTCAATGCAGGCCAAAACATGGAGGTTTGGAGATACATGATGATATCACCATACCATGGATCAAGGGTGCTAATCAAGAAAAGGGTTTCATGTGGGAGTTCTGCACCAATAGGGAGAGCTTTGGAGGGAATGGAATAGATCAATTCAGCGAAAACAAGTGACTTCTTATATTTGGCCATAATGAAGACCAAATCGAATTCTTGCAGGATAACGATCCATTTGGAATACTTGCCCCCCACTAACTGATGAGTCAAGATGTAGGTCATAGGGTTTCATTCAGAAATCACTGTAGTCGTTTGTAAGAGAATATAATGACAAAAACATTGAATAGCCTAGATGGTGGCCAAAGCCAACTTCTCGACATGTGCATAACGCATTTCAGTGTCAAGGAGATTCTGACTCGGGTAGTAGATCACGTGTTCACCGCCTTCGTCGTCGTCTTGAACCAACACCATAGCTATGGTGCAAGGGGTTGCAACTAGGTAAAGGAAGTAGTATCGATAATAGTTCGATGGATGTAACAGAGGAGAATTTATGAGGATAGCCTTAAGATCATCAAAAGATTTTTGGGCTATCTCCTCCCATGCAAAGGGTGTTCCTTGTTTGAGCAACTGGGTAAATCCTGTAACTAGCCCGGTGTAGTTGGGTATAAAACGACGAAGAAAATTAGCCTTTCCCTGGAGGCTTTGGAGTTGGTGCAGTGAAGATGGAGGGGGTAATTTTACAATGGCCTTAACTTTTAGCAGATCCAGATGAATCCCATCCTTGGAAATAATGAAGTCGAGGAGTCGTCCTGATTCCACGCAGAAAACACATTTGTGTGGATTTAATTGGATGTTATAGTGCCTGCAACGTAGAAGAATCTGTCAAAGGTGGTTTGGGTGATCTTGTCACTTACAAGAATGGGCAGGAAGGTCATCTAAATAAGGTTGGATAATGTTGTGAATATCATGAAACACATAGGAAATTTCCCGTTGAAATGTGGCACCAACATTTTTTAGGCCGAAAGGGAGCTTCTTGTATGTGAACGTACCCCATGGGTAGATGAAGGATGTCTTCTCTTGGTTGGCCGGTGCAATATTGATGTAGTTGTAACCAGAAAAATCATCCATAAAGGAAAAGATCTCGCTCCTGGAACATTCATCAATGATTTTATCAATGAAGGGAGTAGGATAGTTGTCTTTAGGATAGGCACGATTAAGATCTTGATAATCCATGTAAACGCGGATCGTGCCTTGTTTTTTATTCTCTCGAGACAATATTGGACACCCAGTCTGTAAGGGGAATGGGATAAATGAACCCAGCTTTGAGAAGCTTTTCGACTTCACCCTTAATAGCAACAACCTTTCTAGGGTGCACCGGACAATGCCATTGGCGAAAGGGTTTCACATTCGGATACATTGGTATTTCATGCACCATGATGCTGGGATCCATGCTAGGCATTTCTTTGTCAAACCATGCAAACACATCACGAAATTCATGAAAAATATGAGTATATGTCTTGATCTCATCTGGAGAACAAGATACCCCGATATGAACGTGTTCAATGACACCAGGTTTGATAGAAAAGTCAATCAACATCGTTTGGGTAACATTACCCAAATTTCCTTTTGACCATACTTCATGAGTAATAGTCGGTGGTGGAAATGGAGAAGAGGACCCTTTGAAAGAGGTAGACATGACTGTCGGGCAAGGCAGGAATGAGGAGTGATGATGGGTATCAATCCATGGCAATTCCTCAAGAGACATGATTTCCATGATACCTTTATCGGCGAGGAAGGTCTCGGCTAAGGGATTGGATGATTCCAAAGTGCCAAGCTAGGGGGGATTGAGATTACATATTGAGAGAGGTCTTCAAGATATGAGAATCAAAGGATGCAGAGTTTGCAGCCGAAACAATTTCCACGTAATTGACTTCGACAAGACTAAGCGGCATGACGTTGCCCCAAGTATCAACCAAATCTAGCACAAGTATGACCCACGGATCATATTTGATCGAGATCATGTTGACAGTGGCAACATGAGGAGGTGGGAGTTCAAAAATCCCCATTAAGGTAGAATATTTGAAGAGACCTACCCCCACACTCTCAAAGGGAGAACTAGAGTGCTTGACATACGAAACATTGCCATTAGACGATGAAGAGGCAAAGAAAGACAGCTAACCAATGGTGACAACCCTCCCTTAATGGGGAAAATATATCACACAAAACAAAGAGGAGGCCACGACATGCATGGCATGGATCCAACTTCGGCCGAGTAGAATATTATAATTGAGATTGGCGTCAACAATCTCTGCTTCGACTTGCAATTTCTTGCCTTCAAGGGAGATGGCAAGGTTGGGTAAGACACCGAAAGGTCGTGAATCGTGCCCATTGAAAGCTTCCAATGTGTTTGGAGACTGGTTCAGTGTAGGGGAACCAATAATTTTCCAGCACGCAGTTGACATGATGCAGGTAGAAGCACCTTCATTGATGATAGTGCGATGGATGGTCTTTTCATCAATGATTACCTAAATAAGAAAGGCAATCTGATGAGGGAGTCTTGGAACATGGTTCTCTAGATCAAAATAGATCAAATTAGAATCAGTGGGATCAATGCCACCGCTAGATGATAGAAAAGATTTCCGCTGTGATGGGCAGCTTTGGAGTACCTCGAGAGCTGACATAGCTAATGATGCCTGAGCCAAATCTTCAACAATATTTTAATGCTGAGCAGCTCGGGCATTGGGATTGTACGAGGATCTCCGTAGACACCTTGAGAGGGTGGCCATGGAGCGGAATCAGGGTTAGGGCACTCGATTTGAAAAGGGCCAGAACTTGGGGTAGAAGAAGAAGGTGGAACTTCTTTTTCTCTCCCTGCTGTGGGAGCTGGAGTTTGATAATCCTTTGATCGGGTAGCCACATTAATGGGTGTGCTCATCATGAACACTTGAGATCCAGAGGAAGCAGATCGGGGTTGGTCTACCATCTGAGTCTGCTAAGATGGAAAAGGCTCTTTGAGGACAATAGGGGTCCCCTTGAGAAATCGACTAACTTCAGATCATCGTGGACAATCCTTAGTATAGTGATCCTCCTTGCAAATGAGGCAGGGATACTTAGGTTTCCATTGCGATGATTCGCCGGCAGACAATTTGGGAGGACCCTGTTTCGGGGCATTGACTTTAGCTTTGCCTTTGCCTTTCTTTCTTCCTTTCAAGGATTTGTCTGCTACGGTAGATTGGACAACATGGACCTCTAAGGTTTTACCAGGGCCTAGAGGGTTTCGAGATGAACTGTTAGGAGCAGTATTCGAGACCAACTTCTGTTTGGAAGAAGTTTTGACAGGGGCCTAGGATACTAAACCAATAAATCCATCAATGGGAGGAACAATGGGTGACTTCAATGTCGCGGGATCGGATGATGACCATGGAGCCTTGGGTAATAATTTGTATAAGGTGCTAGACTGAGAGTATACCAAGTCCAAGTACTGGGCACGAGCGATGGATTACTCTTTAGTGATGCATCCACCCATGGCTATATCACAAGCAATTGGTGCTATGAACGATTTGGTAAAGCATTCGGTGAGCAACTGATCAGTTATTTAGAACTTGATGAGTCGACGTCTACGTCTCCATTCATGGATATGATCAGAGATGTGCGTCACAGTGTCTTTCTTAAGCGATGTGAGCATATAGATACCTATTTCGTAATGAACCAATAGTTGAAAATGCATGAGAAAGGCCATGGCTAATGAATTGAAGTCATGAAAAGTACTTAGAGGTAGCTCGATGTACCATTTTGTTGCGACACCTGTGAGGGTTCGTTGGAAAAGACGAAGACAAATGGAATCATCCACATATGAGTTCGACAAGCACCAGAGGTGATATGTCATCACATCAGCTTGAGGATCTTCTTTAGCTTTTCCATCGAACTTTGGGCAATCACTTGGTATCTTGGATGGCACCGGAGGCTAGCACAGCGAATGAGGAATCAGATCATTCATAAGACGCGATACATTTGGAAACTCAAGTATAGCCAAGAAAGGTAATTGAGTGTTAAAAGGCATGGGAGGTCGATAGGTGGGGTCGTAAGGAGGAGCCCATCCTTGCTAGTAAGGATTTTGACCCCACAGAGGGGGATTTTGGCCATATGGCATCTGAGATTGCCCCTATTGCAGATTACCTTGATCAAAGGGACAATTCAGACCTTGAATACCTTGAAATTTTCCATGCACAGGTTGTCGATAGGCAACATGTGGGTTAAAAGGCTACTGAGCATAGTGACCTTGGACATATGGGTATGGGACCTGTTATCCTGGAACATAGGGTTGTTGGGCATGTTGTCCCTGAATAAGAGGGTTCTGGACCTGCAGTCCTTGGGCATAAGTTTGATACACTTGTTGCCCTTAGATGTAGGGGTTTTGTACCTGGTTCCCTTGGCCGGCAAGATTCTTAACCTGTTGGCCTTGGACAAGAGGATTTTTCACTTGCTACTGTAGGACTTGACCTTAAACCTGTCCCTGCAAGGGTTGCCCTTTTTGATAGGTATACAAGGGTTGCTACTACCCAGGTTGGTTTTGCTGGCCTTGCAGTTGCAAAATTTGTCCCTGGGTTTGTAGAGGTTGGCCCTGTGAGGGTATGGGTTGAGAGGTATGCAGAGCATATTGCATCTACTATTGCACAGCCTGCTACAACTATTGAAAGGACTGACCTTGCAGTTGTTGCAGGTGACCTTGCTGTAGGATAATCTACCCTTGTTATTGCACGGAAAGCCCTTGCTACAACAAAGGTTGCCCTTGCGGTAACAAAGGCTACCCTGATTGTTGCAAAAGTTGTCCTTGCTGTTGCAAGGGTACTTGAACAGTGCCCAGGAAATTACTGAACTGAACCTGGCTGGATGTACTACCCAGACGGGATGGTGTAAGGTTGATTAACCAATCCTTCAGAACCATACAGAATGTAAGGATTTTGGTATTGGACCTGAG
Source organism: Pinus taeda (assembly GCA_000404065.3). Classification (NCBI taxonomy): domain Eukaryota; kingdom Viridiplantae; phylum Streptophyta; class Pinopsida; order Pinales; family Pinaceae; genus Pinus; species Pinus taeda. The sequence goes on from APFE031069656.1 coordinate 28,025, forward strand.
ACCCATAGAGCTGTTGATACTGAACATTGTTCAATCCAGACAAACCACCAAGATTCTGAACCTGTTGGTACTAAACATTGCTTGATCTAGTAGGCTCAACAGGGTTGTAAATAATACTAGAAGAGGGTTGATTTATACCAAGCATGTGAGCTTGTGAGCCACTCACATTAGTGGCACCTGACACCATAGAGACATTCAGGTTCTTCCCCCCAGGTGGTGGCACAATCTGGCCACTAACTAACGGAACAGAAGAACTGGCAAAGACAATCTTTGAAACCACCGACTGCGACATATGTGTAACTAGGATCGATGGTACAAGAGTGTTCAGGATGGTGGGTTGCACCGAGACTGAGGTAACAACTGATTGGGAAGTTGTTTTTGTGATGAACGTAGCTAACGTAGGCCTAACGCCTAATGCCCAAATAGAATTATGGCAGAGTGATGAGGCATTAGGCGTGCCTGAAACTAAGTGCCCTAAAGACACATAGCTAGGTGGCAAGCTGGCAAGAATACCCCGTGAATAAGGGAAATCCTCAGGAGGGAACTACAACTGCAATTCTTCTCCCTCAACAATGGGTGGAGTTGAGACTTCGAACTCATCCAGATAAGTGACTGGAGCATCGCCTTCGGGTTCCATGTTTGGAAACAAATGACGATGGACAACCGAACGTGTACTGGGGATAGTTCTAAAGGAACACCCAGTGGATCGTATGGACTATAAGGGAACTGTGTTGATATCTCAATAGCATCAAATAGAGGGTTCAAAGGATAGATAACCAATCCAAGCTAACCATCAGTGGTCAGCAAGTTCTTTGGAGTTAGAATGGGATTATCCAGAGATTTCGTGTCAAGACCAGCAGATGACCCTGAATTGAAAGAAAGTGGAGGAGGGGATGATAATGGTTGAACACTCAAAACAATTGCAAGTTCAATATTTTGGTCCTCAAATGGCTCTGATAACTCAGGAAGTGGCTCCTCAGACCATCTTTCAGACAGAGGAGAGGAAGAGGAAATGGGTGAACCAGATGGTTCAACCACGATGACCTTGTCTTAGTCGACAGAACAAATAACTTCAAGGCTTTAAAATATCCTATTAGGGGAACTCACGATTTCTTCAAAAATCTAATAGGATGTTTTGGATCGTGGCCAATCAATTATTTAAGATACATAAAATACTGATGTTCTTTCATTTTTTAAGAGTCGAGAAAGAAACAAAGACGACTCTATCGCTTTCGATTGGAAACGAGCTCAAAAGGATAAGTGCTCGGATGATATTTTAAGTTTAATGAGTCAAAAAGATCAAATTAATACTTTGTATGATCTAGGTAAGAAACATTACTAGGCAACCATGAACTACAAAATACCTCTTGGTGAACCAAGAAGTACGAGCAGGCAATCTCCCCAAATGTTGTGTTCAGTGTATCACGTTCGCAAGGCAGCCGAGTCGGCTTCCTAAAGATAATAGGATTGCAGCCTAGTGGGGTCTCTCATTATATACGTGACAGTACAGGGAGCACAAATCCATGCTAGTACTGTATAATGCCGAAGCTAATGACAGCTACTAGGTTTACAAATGCCAGAACACATCTCTAGCCTAGACCTTCTAGATGTGACCGTTAATGTCAAATGTGCCTTAGATAAATTGAATTCAATTTAGAGTTGATCTTGAGTTAAGTTTCAGTTTTCAGGTCTTAGCGATGCTACTAAAAAAACCTAAAATGCAACTAAATAGGACAAGACCCTTTCAATTCGATGAAATGCCTACACTAGAGAGGATAGAAACTACTCAATCAAATTCAAACAATCAAGCAACTGAAAACAAAATTATTTTTCACTACACTTTTTCAAAAAAATAAACTAATGAAAAAGGCATTCCAATTCCTAATTTCATGACAAGCACTTATCTATTAGTCCTTTCGAAATGAAAAAAATTCTCTTCCTTTTCAAATGTTGATGCAATTCTAGTTTTTAAGAGATGTGAATCATAATGAAGCAACAAGCTAGAATTTCATATTTTCTCATGAAACAATGAAACAAACTTTCGCATACAATCTTTCAATGAAATAAATTTTGAGACTATGAACTCTTCAAGTAGATGAAAACATGAAAAGAGAAGTTCATTCAGATCGACGAAACATTGACTTTTCCAAACACAAGCCCGATAATGTAATCTATGCTGGAAAAAAATGTTCAAACTAGTAAACAAAACTTTTTCAAATTTGTGCAAAAAGAGGTCAAAGTTGTAAGAGGGACCAAAAACAAATGCAAGGAGCAAACACACCCACAACCAGACTTGATGAGTCCACAAGTTCTTGAACGGACGATGAGCTAGATGTCCTAGTGTCGCTGGCCACTCAATGACTCGATCAATTAAACAGTAAGATGACAAGCCTACAAGCAAGCAAAAACAAATGAAAAGTAGCTTTCTAATAAGGGAGAAAATAGTCAAAAGGCTCACAAGGTCAAAAACACAAGAGCAGAACACACTGGCCAAGATTGGGGTCTAGCCCTAATATTCACTTACAGGGATCGGTGCGACTGCCTAACTAACAACAAGCGCTAGACGCTGGTTGGTGTGAATGTTCCTCTGCAACTCACATTGGTCGACGCAACTGTCAGCTAATTAAATGCGTTGTTCGAAGGAACTAAGAAAAAAATAATAAAAAAATCAAAACAGGGACCAGATCTGCTACTATGGATTTTAGACTTAGGCCAGTAAGCAGGAGAAAAGCAACAAAACAAAAGGGAAAATGTGAAACTAGCAAATTTCTCACGAAATCATGAAATCCAAAACAAGAAAAAAGATGGGATCTCCCTAGTGGAGTCGCCAATTTGTGGTGAAGTAAAATTATAAGTGTGGACATGAACGAATTCCTCTAGCCCAATAATGGGTCTAGCCACAACAAATACATTCTATGGAATATTTCCTTAGGTTAGAATCAATCAAGAGAGCCTACCTCTTGGTTGCTTATCCTGCTTGATGATGTCCTCGCTTGCTTGCTCCAGCAGTCTCTCGCTTCCTTCTTCAAGCTCCTGAAACAAGTAAACAACAACAACACACAAACATAATAATAGAAAAATTGCAATTCAACCTACTTAATGAGTCAAGAAGCATTAAGACACGAATATGTAATATTACAAAACATGTAGGAAATCAATCGATATTTTCATATATTAATATTCAAAGAGAGATTACCACCATTCGTCTTGACATTACAGTCTTCCTCTAACAAGACTAGGTTCCCACACACTTCTGCTAGCACTTCATGATGGCTTCAAAAAACAATAGTTTAAAGACTCTTCCCTTTAGGCTTCACTCCAAACCAAACACACTTCTCCCTCACACAACTAGATGGCTACAACTAGTAATAGCTTGCTTCTCTAAAATAGTATATTCATACTTAGCAAAAACTCTAATTCTAATTTTCACACTAGTTTGTGCTTGGGAAGAAGGGAGGTTTATATAGGAAATATGGATGGGAGTTGGATCCTCTTCTCATGGGAGAAGGACTTATCCCTTGAGGTAGTTCCATCGTTATAGGGGAAAAGAGCCCAAACTGTCATCCTCGACCCCACCCAACCAAACCATTTACCAGACTTTTGTTACAGAGCTTCTAGAGATGGAAGCTTTAGCTCTAATTTAAAAAAATTTCCATAACAGGATTGGCCTGACTCGAACACAACTCAGTCACACTGATTGGCGTAGGGAATAGTGCTAATCTTTGCACATTGGCGCGGGGGAGACAAAGGTCATTAGCGTCAGTCTTGTGAATTGGGAAAAATAGAAGTTTCAGGGGAAATGGTGCAAAAGGGAAATGATCTGCTCATGAAGAGAGACATAATGGGAGTTTCTCCATGAAGGCAAATTATGCGGGGTTCACTATAGAGGTCCTCCAGGCTCAAGGAATGGGGAGTACAGGGACAGTGACAAAATGTTGTGTAACAATTCCAAGGCGTATTGTAAGGCATGTGATGGATGTCAAAGAACTGACAGACCATCACAAAGAGATGATTTACCACTACATCCTCAAGTATATTTGTAGCCCTTTGAGAAGTGGGTGATTGATTTTGTTAGGCCAATTCATCCCCCATAGAAAGAACATAGGTGCGCACTATATTGTCATCGCAACGAAATATCTGACTAGATGGGTAGAAGCACATCTGGTTAAGGATTGTACAAGGGCTACGGTAGAAAAGTTTTTTTTTGAGTATGTCTTAACCAAATTATGTTGCCTGAAAGTGTTGATGATGGATAGGGGTACACATTTCCTGAATGAGACAATCAGTGCATTGATTGAAGAATTCCAGGTATACCATTAGAAGAGTACACTGTATCACCCACAGGCCCATGGAATTATTAAAGCCTTTAATAATATTTTGGAGAACGCATTGACGAAGATCTGCAACGTGTAGTGAAATCACTGGGATGTGCACGTACCTGCAGTACTATGGGCTTATAGGACTACTTGTAAGAAGTTGATAGGGCAAACGTCCTTCATATTAGTATATGGGGTCAAAGCTATAATGTTGATAGACTACACTGTGCCTAGTTTTCACATAGCATCCCTAATGGATATGGTGGATCACGAGGCCTTGAAGGAATGCTCAAGCAACTAATGGAGCTCAAAAAGGATTGATTTTTGGAAGGATTTCATCAACAAGTGTAGAAGGAACGTGAAAAATCATGGCATGAATGCCATATCAAGCTTCGCATGTTTAAGGTAAACAATCTTGTCCTATTATATGACAGTAAATTCACTAAATTTCGAGGTAAATTCCAGATGCATTAGTTAGGACCATATGTTTTCAAAGAAATTATAGATGGAGGTGTAGTTTAACTCGTGAAGCTAAATGAGGAACCCTTCCCAGGAAAATTGAATGGAAGTAGGTTGAATCTGTATAAAGGAGATCCTGCAAAATGACTATATGGTAGCAAGATAGTCTTAGTGCTCCAACTAGTTGCAAGGGTGGGTGGCACTATAAACTACACTGCCCAGCTTGAAGGACAACATAGCGAGCAGGCTGTGTGGAGAATGATGGAGATGAAACCTAGGAAGTTGCACTCAGGAAGATATGCCATGAGGGAAGGTACCGCGCAGCGCAGCAGGAAAGTAACCGTTTAAGTTATTGTTCATGACTTGATGGTCCGAAGAGGGTTAAGTGGAGCAGGGTGGTGAAATTTAAGGCAAAAATCTTTAAAGATCTATCACTAAATTGGGGGGAAAAGCCATATTTGAATTCAAAACCCCCTATAAATTATGCATGTCAATCCAACAGAAAACACTTTGAGCTCTAAGATTTGTTGGTAAATTTCGTTGTCTGTTGTTTATGAGCCGAGCATTTTCAAAAGAATTCCTGTCATGAGCAAACATTTCTTCCAAAGCCGTTGAATTGTTTATGGAGAGAATGACTGCCACAAAACCCACCAAAACCCTAAGTTCAGAAGTAGTTGTGTCTAACGCACCAGGGCCATAAGTTGTAGGTGTAGAGGCTACGTCTAAGGTGTCCACGACACTGAGGTTGTCCAGGTTGAAACAAACCATGGCAAAGGACAAACAACCTGCCATGAAAGAGAAGCAACCCGCAGCAAAGGAAAAGAAGAAAAAGTCAGTGTTGGTGCACGCATCCCTAAGGAAGCATACCGAGACACAGAAGCAGAAGAAAGATAAGCAGCCAATGAAAGTAGTGGACCTGGAAGTGGAAGAAGCCCAAGGAACAGAGGATATTGATGCTGAAGGAGTGGAACCCTTGATAAGGCTCCCTAAGTATATCCCTCCAGAGAAGGGAAAAGAAAAGGTCACAAAGGACCTAGATGCCGAGAAGTTTACAATATCCATGCCCCTACTACCTGAGCAGGTCCCTTTTAAAGACGCTCGACTCGCAAGGGTCCCACTGTTGAAAATGGAGGATTGGAACCTCGCAGACCACACCAAGTTTCCACACTTGGTAATGGAAGAGTATATGCGAAGGGTCTATTATGAAGAAATAGGTGTTACAACACTGGAAACAGAGGAATGGGTCCTCGGTGTTGAGAAATCTGGGTTGCTCAATCTGTTGTGGGTGCCTCACTACCACCGCACCCCCATTAATATAATATGTGTGCATCAACTACTCACATTGGTGCACGATGGATTTTTATGGCTAGGAGGGCCTATCGCCATTACAGACATGCTCATTCATAGAATCATGCACCTCCATTATAAAGGCATGAACCTGGATAAGGAGTTTGGCATAACGACTAGGGATAAAGACCTTGCAAAAAGGATGAAGAGGGATTATAGCCTCCTCAAGAAATCATGGGGGTATTCCATTATCTCCATAACAAACCTAGTAGTTCAATTGGCTGCTAATATTTTAGCACGGAAGATGATGAGAAAATGCGCATGGATGATGTTCCAATGCTTGTATTTTCCCTTGTTGTGCAATGTGTGAAAGGCATCCAATTTAATTAGGAAAAATACCTCTGTAACTAGTTCCTAGCAAACTACTGAGAGGCCCAAGATGAAGCCAATTCATTCCACTACGCTTGATTGTTGCTGTCAATTGTGCTCGTTGCATGGGAATTGATGAAGGATAGCCAATTTCCCCCACTCGAGGAAGGATTGTTGGAAGCAACGCAATTCACTTCTTTATTTTCTACAAAGGATGTCGCGTGGATTATAGAGACAAATAAATTTGGGTTCTTATGGAAATGAATCTCTGTATGTCCATCAATCAATGTCTGAGGTTGTCCCCAACCTTGTTCACGCAGCTGTCAGCCTACGCAGCATTCAAGGTTGTCTTCCCTAGAGTCTATATCTAAGCACGGAAGGATCCAGATAAAAAAATGGCACCATTTTCCCTATTTGATGTCAGAACTAGATGTGTAGGAGTTGTATTGAAATGGCCTACAGAGTGGCGCACCCCGTCAGACTTAGTTGTTGGACCAAGCACATGTGTGAAAAGTTGTTCTGCACAGAAATGCAAGGAGACTACTAAGAAGGTTGTGCGTACCCTGCTAGAATAGAAAAATAAGGAAGCTGAAGAAAAGGCTCACGTGGAACAATAATGCACTATTAAGTAGCAAGCGAAAGAAGAATAACGTGAGTCACAGAAAGGTGACAAGTCACCGTTGCCGAAGACGGAGGTAGAAGAGATTTCAGGAGAAGGTGGAGGAGGAGATGAGGGGTAGAGCACCCCATTTATTTTGAAAAGATGTGGCAAGGAGAAGCAGGGAGGAACACAAAAGAAGCAAAAATATAACAGAACCCACGTTGATCCTATGGTACTAACATAGGTGATCTTGATGAGATCGGTGATAAAATTCAGGAAACCACCACAAAAGTGTTGTAGTAGTTTGAGCAAAAATATATGCAGACATTGGGGGACATTCTGAAGGATCTGCGAGAGTTGTAGCTCCAAGCTATCCAAATCAAGGAAGATGTTGGGAAGATGAGTGACATGAAACCAGTTTGGCACGAGGAAAGAATACAATCACAGAGATGGCCTATACACAGGAGGTGAGAGTCTTCCCTTTACCTGAAGGGTCAGTCCACGCCGAAACAGATGAACATCGTGTACTGCTTCACAAAGTCATGAACATGGGATTAAACCTTGTTGTGTTATCCCTTCACTCTCTAAATGCATTACTACAGGGAGTTGTGGAAGAGCTCAGGATCAAAGAGCAACAGGCACTCTCTGCTGCTAGTGAGATTAAAGTCAACAATCAACAATTGTTCACTAAAAAGATGTAGGCTCTAAAGGAGAAGGAGGTGCTACAGGTGCATAGTTTATGTCTAGATTAAGCAGTAGTAGGGGCATGTAAGACAATGCCCGAGCTTCACATCTCAGAGGATGCACAGCCAGAAGCCAAAATTAGAAAACTTGCCACGGGTGTGTAGGAGGCTAAAGCAGATGTTGAACGAGTCGCTTTCGAGTTCAAGATGAAGATTGCAGAACTGTAGTTAAAATTGCAACTCATAACTTTGCCTAAGGTCCCGGAGTAGCATAGAGTTGTGATAAAGAAGGCATGGCTACCTTGGATGCCATAGTCACTGACTCTGTGACATTGTTCGAGCAAGATATGGAGCTAGTGACCACTCTATAGGAGGATCCAAACCTACAGACGTTGAACACAGAGGTAAGGGAACTACAGTGCCAATATAATGAGGTTAGGATGGTTGCGCACTCCTTAGCACCAGCACAGGGCCTTGCCAAGTTATAGGAAGGAAAAATGTTGCTGGCACAGGTAGAGGATGCGTAGAAGGAGGCCTTACTAAAGGCCAGGTTGTAGCCTTGGTTGGAGGAGGCTTATCAAGTCATGAATACCATTCAGGATAAGCTTAAGGGACTACAACAGACGTAAAAAATGATGAAGTTGGCAATAGAGGTACCATCCACTAAGAGATTAGTCGAGGAGGTTCTACAGGCAGTGACACAAAGCCTTGCTCAAGTTGCAGTAATGCAGGTGGAGTTGAGGGGTCTTCACAGTAAGATCGTCGCGCCAACATAGTGACTCAAGGGCGAGTCATGATCTTTGTGTTGGGGGCTTGTTGGGATGGGGTCCCCTTGGTTAGTTTTGGGTTAATAGAACCCAAATTTTGATACAATTTTGCAAATAATGTAAAGTCTCCACGATTTGTGGATGTGGAGCATGTAGACGAATAGGAGTCAAAGGGGCTTAGCCCCTTATTTTATGTAATGTTTTGAGTCAGTTTTGAGATTCACCCTTGGTCTGCAGACCATGGAAAAGGCTATAAATAGGTGTGTCTTAGAGAGCCTAAAGAAAGAATAGAAGTGATAGCGAAGAGAAGTGGGTAAGAAAGAAGAAGAAAGGCTCTACAGTTGAGTGTGCAGAGGCCTAAGTAGAGTCTGCAGCTGAGTGCGCGTACCCCTGCAACTGTGTGTGCAGGGTAGTTTCGAGTTTATAATCCTGAATTGAAGATCAATAAATATAGTTTCTGAAGAATTCTTACTTATCTCTGTTTATTTATGTTAATTCTATATATTGTCAATGAATGATGTGTTTTATGGAATATTGATTGAATGTTACATGATTCTCTTGAATAAGTGTTAATGATGTACGCAATGCATGTCTAAGTACTTTCGCAAAGACTCTCATGAATTCTTTGATATTTATTAATAACTTAAGTAAATATGTGTGAACCCTAATATAGGACTTCTCTTTGATGCGTGTAAGTAGGCAAATTTCTCTCTGATGCGTGTAAGTAGGCAAATTGACTGTTAAAGGTCCACAAGGACTAATCATAGACCTTTGCAAAGGCATATCTGAGGCGCTAGAAGACATCACACTAGTCTATGGATATAGAAACTTGGTTCTTGCATCCTCCCATACTGCTTCGGGTGAGACTGCAGCTTGCGCTACACAGGTTGTTGCCAAAAGGGCCAGTAGTGTATGGTTTTGTTGGTTGGCGCAGCTAACTTTGAACCTGGGTCAAGACCCCCTAAGCCAACATACATTTATAAAAATAATAACTCATACACTTCTCTCTCATATTTCATAAAATGTAGTTTTCATGGCTCTATTTAGTTTTTAGATTAACATCATAGATGCACATTTAATTTTTTTCTTTGTTTAACATTTGATCTCTTTAGTGTGTTTTATGATTTCTTTAATAAAAGGTAAAATCATAAAAAACATCTCACACAATGTCTAAACCTTTAAGAGAAAAAATTATAAAGGGGATAAAACATTAAAAGGGTAAAATATGTAAGCTTTTAAATCTCATATTACTCTTGTGACAGCCCTGGTGAAAATTCCATGTAATAAAAGTTAAAAACAATAACCACAGTTGATGGGACACTTATTCAAAGTTGAATGTTGGGAAAGACATCCTAGGGGGTGTTCATTTGGTAGTTTATGACTAAGGAAATTGGCAAAGGCAATGGCTACGGTTTCAGAAAGGAAAAATGACATTTTTGGCACATTTATTTATGAAAAAAATGGAAATCGGGAGGAAAAGGAGGTGAAAGGTCACTGGTTGCATGTGAGGAGGAAAATGAAGAAAATATAGGCCTCACTCATAAAAAGGCTTCTGAGGATTAGTTGGTGACCTTTTCTCAATTGAGTTTTGGAACTCTCTCATTATTCTCTCTCTCTCTCTCTCTCTCTCTCATACTCTTAGATACCTAGAGTTTCTTGGAGCACTTTAGCATTGGATAAAGAAAGGAAAAGAAGGAAAGGGGAATCATAGGGAAATGTGGGATCAAGCAGCTACATGAGGCTTCATTGCAGGTATTGAATGGCATGTGTATTTTCCTTATTAGATTTGGCATGCATGGGATTACATGTGTTTATTTTCTACCATGGCATGGGTTTTGCCAAGTGTGACAGTATTTTCAGCCTAGCCTTGCCATTTCCTGATAGCTTTGATGAGATGGGTTCTCTCATTCAGCTTATGTGGGATGACTGAATTGATTCGAAGTTGAGTGGGGTGGATCTCCAAATTGAAAAACACATGGTCTAAGTGGTCCCTGAATCGGACTGAGGATCATGAAGCCACTAGCCTAGTAACCCCTAAACCAGACTATGGGTTGCGGTAAAGCCAGATTATGTGCCTTGGTGGGCCTAGGAATCCTTTCTGATGAATGGAGGGATATACGGTAAAACCAAGAGGTGGATTTTCTCTCCATTGGGCCTAGTCATTATGGGATGGGATGCACGATAAAGCTTGAATAGTATGTCTTGGTGTAGGACCTAGTGATCCCTGGATCAAACTACGGATGCATGGTAAATCCTGACAAACTAGGAGGCACTCAAATTTCTCACGGTGTAAGAAGAGAACTCCGATGGCATCCATGTTGACTGGTGTTTTTTGCGTTCTATGATTCCCACATTCATGCTTGGAATATGGCACGAGGGTGATTAGATGAAGAGAAACTTGGCTCAGCCAATCTGTGGATGGGTGTAATGTAGTAGTCCCATCTCCAGTTGGTTCATTACATTCATTAATGAGAAATTCATTCCCTTGATTTTCATGTGTAAACGTATTGATGTATATGTTGATTTTGATGGCTGATATGTTTATGGTATTTCTGTTCCTATTATGTTGGTTATATGTACATTTTATGACAACAGCTATGTATGGCTCTCAACATGTTTTTACTTGTATATGAATGGATAATGTGTCTATGACCTAATAGAGAATAATGTAGCAATTGACATGAGGAAACAATGGTTCATAGTGATTTTCAGATAAGTATGAGATCCCTACACTTAATTTTGTTGTTTACACCTGTAGGTTACATGTTGATGATATGTTTGACAAAATTCAAGGCATGGCTAGTAGGGGTTTGGTTATGGTATTGTTTAGTTTATTTCTTTTTCATCATTATTTCCTTGTACTTTTATTGATTCTAAGCTATCACTCCATTTTGGGAAATGGCCCGGGCTCTGGGCCTTAAAAAGTGCCTTAAATCCTAGGGTTGCTGGCACAAAATTGGCAATTTTGGTCTCTGGTCACTAGCAGGAAAGCCTGTGAGATTGACTTTAGGTTGTTTGTCGCTCCCTTGCCCATAACATGAGAGTGACTATGGCCTAAGAGATCCAGAACAATAGTGGGACCTAGGGACAGGTTGTCTAAGTGGCTAACTTGTCTCTTGAGGGTTTTGTTGATGATGTTGGATGACTATGTGTGATTTTCCATCGATTCCACTTCCTTAAGTTCACATAGGAGGTCGGATCTGATCATAGTATCCTCTCGTCTCATGTTGACCTCGGTGGGCATAATAACTTGGGTGGAAGTGGGAGGAGGGTGTTATAGAGTGGTATCATAGCATGGTTCAACTCTTAGATTGGATGGCTGGTGTGTGTTGTTCATGAATGCATGTCGGTGGCATGTGTGTCTCGTAAACTTGCATTTCATGTGCTTGTTGCATTTTATTGATGATTGATTACGATTGTAGTATGGTTAATATGGAGAATTTGATATTGATCTTTCAGAATGTATTTTTCATGAGTATGTGATTGGTTTCATATGGATTATATGTCGCTTACATGTTGATTTCATATCGCCTACTTACATCCTTGAATGTTAGGTTACATTCTTGAATATTTTGATTACGTGTATCAGTCTTGTAGGTTGATTACAAGAATTGATTGCTTATGTTCGACTACATGCATTTATGTGTATGTGCATTTAATTAGGCATTTCTTATGGATGTTTTTGGTTGCATGTGGCAATGTGTACAATGGAGAAATGGTTGTTTTCATGCATGAGGTCATAACATGCATTGTTGATATGGACTTGCATCGATGACTGGACCCTAGCTAGAGTGATGTTTATGTGTTGATACATTTATTTGCGTATGTCTATATGATGTTATGATTATGTTATACATATATCATGCTTATTTGGTGATCTTGCAGACAAGGTATCCTCCTCAAGCTATACTAAGGTACATCAGTTTATTGTGACTTGGTTTATCTTACATATTATGCATTGTAGGAAGAAATATCAAATGGCTAGCAAGAAGGTTGACTACAAAGACTCTCCCTATGAATCCAAAGATAAGTATGGTGTTGGATATCCTTTCGATTTGAAAGTTACACTGAGGATCTTAAAGGAAGAGATAAGGAGTTGTAAGGCAAGTAATGACTTGATCATATAGGCACAAGAGAAGCAAGTAGATGTTAATGTTATACTTCTTCATAGTTTTTCAGAATTGCAACAACAAGGGCCACTTCGATTCATCTATGGACATGAGGATGGAACTAATGGGGCATATGACAATAGTTCTCCTGGTGGACACGGGTAAGATAGATCTGACAAAATGAGAGATGGCAGGTTGTTCAACACTCCAGAAAGGAGGGACAATGAGTATAGGTACTATTTTAGTTATGGTTTTGATAGACATCATGATCTTCATTGCTTTCATCCTTATAGGAGGAATGATATGGGATACTTGCTTGATGAATTCAAGAAATAAAAACCACCTACTTTTGATGGAGATGTAAAGAAGTCAGAAGAGGCAGTGGCTTGGATACTTGGGATGAACAAATTGTTTGAGTTGCATGAGTGCACAAATAAAATGAAGGCCGAAATAGCTATCTTCAGCCTGAAAGGAAAATAAAACACTTGGTGGGAAGATTTTAAGCGGGTTAGAGACATGAGGACAAATGACTTGAGTTGGCAGTAATTCAAGAGGTTTTTCAGGAAGAAATACTTGTCAGAAAGATACTACGAAAGTAAGGCTAAATAATTCTATGAGATAAAGATGGTACCAATAACATATGAAAAATACACAACCAATTTCTAGAGCTATTGAGGTATGTACTATAGCTTACAAATGATAATGTTAAAGTTGATAGATTTGTCAGTGGTTTTCCATTAGCATTTAGAGATCGGATTGAGTATGATGAGCCTCAATCACTTGAGGAAGTCATTGGGAAATTGAAGCATTTCTATGAACAATCAAAGCGTAAGAATGAATATTAGCATGGATGGAAAGGAAAATACAAATATAGAGGTAAGTGGTAGCCTAAGAGGAAAACATATTAGAATGTAGATGGGAAAGAAAATATGGCACCGCAAAAGAAGTTTAATGCAGCTAGACAAGAACATGGGTCATAGCAGCAACATCATAGAGGTGAGGGTACTGGTCGGTTGGAGTGTTGGACATGGGTGAAGAACACCTTAGGAGGGATTGTTCGCAACATTAGGTGGTAGGCCTAAGATATACAGTGCATAGGAGGCACAAACTATTGGGGATGTTGGTCAAAGTATTCCATGTATCTATGTTGCAGCAGACAACAAGTAGGAATAAAAACAAGCATCTACCATTGAGATGGATGGTAATCTTTGTGATCAAGTTATTTCTATTTTGATTGACCCTGGATCTAATTATAGATATGTTAGTCCTGACTTGGTGGATAAGTGTGGTTTGAGTAAGGAATTGCATGCAGAATCTTGGTTAGTGCGGTTGGATATAGGTACGAAGAAGCGAGTTCATCATTAGGTAAGAGCTTGTGCATTTGACTTAAATGGTATGCCTACTGTTAGGACAAACCAAGCTAGGGATGGAAAGACACAACTACAGTGACTGTAGAATTTGGTTGTTACGCAGAGGTTCCATGCAATCATTGTTGTACACATAGCGCTACGCAATTGTTGTGCGACATTTTCCCAAAGTCATACAATGTCAACACAACTTGATTTTGGATTTTCAGAAACATTCCTTCAGATGGAAAAAAGTGGTTTAAAGGGGATGATCCTAATGCCTCATTCTTCAAGGAAGTTTGTTGAGTCCCAAAACTGCATCTTTCCTACACCTTTTTCTAGCTTCTTCCCATTCATCTGAACCTCCTTAGTCATCAGTATCATTGCATATTAGTTAAAAAAAGGGCATTTAAAGTGGTTTCTCGACTATGTGTTTGTGTTGCTATTTGAACTAGATTTTTGTTTATAAGCTGCGGAATCTTTTCACTTTCCGCAGCCAACCCAAGTTTCCGCAGCTGTTTTGTCAAAGTCTATATTGCAGGTGCCTTCAGGCGAATTGAGCCACATGGGGAAGTTACAACCGACATGGACATAGACCGAGTCCTATTGGCTCAGTCGAATTCATCAGAAGAGGCCATAGTCAATGGTGGGCAAAGCGGTGGTCAACTCAAGAGTCCTACAGTGATAAAACTCTGTTTTTCACCACGTGAAGCTTTGCGTGGTTGTTCCTAGATCTCGGGGGACAATTTAACACTTGTGGACTACTCCATGAACCGGATCCAATAGCCACCTTCCAAAGATTGAATCCTCACGGTATCCATAGTGCTAAATCTCAGGACGTGGTTGTTTACGTGTCTTGTATCAGGACAGAATGTAGGAAAACAGTTATGTCATCCTCTATTATAAATAATGTGTTCTCATATGCATATTAGTTAGCTTTTGGTAATATAATTCTGACTGTAAACGAACCCGCTGTTCCGTAACTTTATCACTGTGTTATGACTGCATTTTAATACATGAGAAGACTCTGTTTCTGAGCTCAATTCGTGGTTGATCGTTGATTGTCTGAGGATTGTGCAGAGGACCCTTGTATAGGCCGAGGTCTTGTTTATTACTGTAGAGTTTCATGCTTTATTACTTTATGTTCTTATGCCATAATCATTCACTTATATATGTATCACATTTCTTATGGTATTAATGTTTGATAGTTGTCCATAGCTTTTCACATGTTTTATGTTGTTAACTGATCAATGCTTTTGTTTCAATTACAATGGGCAGCCCGAGAATTTGCACATAGTTTTCTAATGACTAATGACATGAAATTATTCTTGTCCTTCTGTTGATTTTCATTTCCTTTAGTTTTTAGTTCCAGCACTGTGTTATTTATTTTAGTTTTGCTCATTTACTCTTCTGCAAGATAGATATTCAATTACTCATGTCATTTTCAGTTACCTCCTAAAGCCAGAGCGAGTCAAATGGTGAGGGATTGAAGTATGAATGCGTAGTTTGATATTAGTTTATTTTTCTGCAAGTTAGTTATTGAATTGCTCATGTCATTTTCAGTTACCTCCTAAAGCCAGAGCGAGTCAAATGGTGAGGGATTGAAGTATGAATGCGTAGTTTGATATTAGTTTATTTTTCTGCAAGTTAGTTATTGAATTGCTCATGTCATTCTCAGTTACCTCCTAAATCCAGAGCGAGTCGAATGGGGAGGGGTCAAAATATGAGTTGATGTAATGTGATTTTAGTTTACTTTGCTTTCAATTCTTGGATTTCTTTGAGTTCAGTTTTTCTTGTATTTTCATGGTAGCAAGGATAATGGGTTTCATGGTCACTAGCTCACTGTTGTTTAACTAGAATAGTGGCACATTTTCACTCTCTTTCAGGAATTAGTTTCATCATCGTATGTTTTTAAAAAGTTTGAAGTTTTGAAAATCATTTTAAAAGACATCATTGCCTTGAACATTTATATCATATTTGTCTTTTAGAATTTCCATCTCACATTAGGAATTAACATAAATAAACCCAAAACAAAACAAAAACTCAAAAACGACAAAAGAATAAGAAATAGGTTATCTTGCACATATAGTGTGCCGCACTTCAACAGTTTACGACTCTCGGATTGACAATTAATACATCAATTTAGGAAACTCTAAATTGACCAAACATTTTGGCGTCGTTGTCAGGGGAAGTGTAACTAGGTAGCTAATTTCCTAAAAAAAAACAATAAAAAGAAGGGAAAAATTGATAACTTCTTGAAGTATGCTCTCCTCTTGCGCTTAGTGTGATCTGGAGGATCAGAAAATAGAGTTATTGGTTCAATAATTTCTTAAGTATGCTCTCTTCTTGCACCCAGTGTTACCTGGAAGATCAGAAAGAGAATTATTAGCCCAACTTAAAGATAAAAAATGACATGCATAGAGCGAGAGATTCTAGGGGAAGGTTTATAGCTAGAGCCAAGAGTTCGATTTTCACAACTCCATCTTCTTCAAGGCATAGACAAGATTCACCACCATCTAACCCTTGCCTTAAGATTACTGGAATTCAAGGAGCAACTGAATTAGAGGATTCTCCTACACCATCTACCAAATCTCATTTAGAGGAAGACCCTTTCTTTACTTCTACAGGAGAGCATATTGTAATTCAAGAAGTAGAATCACCTGAAGAGGAAAAAAGGAAGAACTCCCTCTCATCCTCCCTTAATAGAAGAACCAGAGGACTTTGAGGACTCTAAAGAAATTATCATGACAGAGGAAGTAGTAGATGGATTTGGAGGTAGAGGTAGAGGTAGAGGAGGAGGAAACAATGGAAGAGGAAATGGAGGAGGAAGAGGTAACAACGAAGGAAATAGAGATGGGGATAACTCATTTGGATTCCCTATAGCTGATGAGGAAACCCATACAACAATGAAAAAAATTTCATGATCTGTCCTCCCAAAATTTCATGGGTTGAGAAGTGAGGATCCTGAAACATTTCTATTTGAGTTTGAAGTCTTGTGTCGAACCTATGATTATATGGAAGACTCTCAAAAACTCAAACTGTTTCCTTCAACATTAAAAGGAGCTGCTTTGAAATGGTTCATGGGATTAGCCACTCAGTCTATTAATAGTTGGAATGATATGAAACAAACATTCTTGGATAGATACTTGGACTATTGCATGCCCACTAATCATAAGGATGAGGTATTCAAGATGATGCGAAAAGAAGATGAAAACTTGGAGGACCTACTTGAAAGATTTCAATACAACTTAAAGAGAGAAAAAATGAGTAATCTAGATGAGGAAACCTTGAAAGCCCTTCTATTGAAAACCATTAGAGATGAATGGATAGAAATTTTAAACATGATGGGAAAGGGAGATATCTCTCAATTTCCACTTCATGACATAGCAGATATATGTGTCCATCTCTCAAGAGGACAATCTAAAACTGCAAAAGGGCCTAGAGATCCTTCTCTGATTAGAGCAAACAAATCTGCAACAAGTTCAGTAAGTAGGGCAGAGATTGGCAATATGCTTGATGAGTTCAAAACTGATATTTTAGGGAGCCTTAGTGAGCAACTAGATACCCTTAAAATACAAAACAAGCAGAAATCAGAAGCTGAAGCTTTGGCCATCTTTTGTCCAAAATGTAGGAAGAAACATGCTCTAAGGGAATGTCCCTTGGATGCAAAAGTTGTAGAAACATGTATGATTTGCTCAGAAAGCCATGAGACCAAGGATTGTCCTTCAATTCCTGGGCTCAAAGTTGTCTTTCAAGAAGATCCAAATTCAGTGGAGTCTCTCTGTTTTGTTACAAGGAGACCCTGGCAGGGGCAAAAAAATCAAGGGTTCAACAATCCTATGAACTTTCAACCCCCACTAAATTGGAATCCTTGGCAACAACCTTGGCCCCAATCTCAAAATCCATATCAATCATGGGTACAAGGTATGCAAAATCCTTATGAGATATTTGCTCAATTTTATCAATATCCTCCATCTTTTCCAAATCAACAAGCTCCACAACTTCCAAATCAAAATCCACAACTTTCATTACCATTCCCACAA
>APFE031069656.1:46606-79214 GCA_000404065.3 Pinus taeda
TTAGATACACTAGCAGGCAAAAAGTACTTTTCATTCTTGGATGGTTTTAGTGGCTACAATCAAATTTAGGTAGCACCTGAAGATCAAGATAAGACCACATTTACTTGTCCATGGGGAACTTTTTCTTACCGAGTGCTTCCTTTTGGATTATGTAATGCACCTGCAACATTCCAAAGAGCAGTACTACGGATTTTTTCTGATTTAATCCATGATTGTGTAGAGGTTTATATGGATGATTTTACAGTTTATGGTGACTCATTTGAAGAAGCATTAGAGAATTTGGAAAAAGTACTTATAAGATGTAAAAAGACAAATCTTTCATTAAGTCATGAAAAATGTTTTATGATGTTTACTGAAGGTATTGTTTTGGGACAGCACATTTCAGGAGATGGGATTAAAGTTGATAGATCAAAAGTTGAAGTCATATCCAAGTTGCCTATTCCAAATTGTCAAAGAGATGTTAGAAGTTTTCTAGGATTTACTGGATACTATAGAAGATTTATAGAAAAATTTACTAAAATAGCATCTCCACTCTTCAAACTGCTTACAAAATACTGCGAATTCAAATGGGATCTTGATTGTCAAAAAGCCTTTGAAACTTTGAAAACAAGAATATCTGAAGCACATATCTTGAGAGGACCAAATTGGAAACTCCCTTTCCATATTTCTACAGATGCCTCAGATACAGCTCTAGGAGCCATGTTGGGTCAAAAAGATTTAATTCCTTATGCCATTTACTACACCAGTAAAAATTTGACTCCCACTGAGTTAAACTATACTGTGACTGAAAAAGAGTTCTTAGTTGTTGTTCATGCAATCAATAAGTTTAGAAATTATATAACAAGCTATGAAAAATTTTTCCATACTGATCATTCTGCAATTAGATATCTAATGAACAAACCTGTTACTAATGGCAGAGTTACAAGATGGCTTTTACTTTTATAAGAATTCAATATTACTGTGTTGGATAGACTAGGGAAACAAAATACAGTAGCTGATTTCTTGTCTAGAATCCAAAATACTAATGAAGATTCTCGTAGAGGATAAGTTTCCTGATGAATATTTGTTTGCAGCAACTACTAAGACTCCTTGGTATGCAGATATTGCTAACTATTTTGTTATAGGGAAACTACCTCCACATCTATTTCCTAGTGAAAGAAGAAAGATTATTTAGGAGAGTTCAAAATATTCATGGATTTCTAATGAATTGTTTAAAACAGGGCCATATTTTGTGATCAGAAGATGTGTTAGGGAAGATGAAATACCTGACATCCTCAAGGCATGTTATGATGAACCATGTGGCGGACACTTTGATGACAAAAGGACGGCCTATAAAATCCTTTCTTTAGGATATCATTGGCCTTCCCTCTTCAAAGATACAAAAGAATATGTCAAAAGGTGTGACAGCTGCCAAAGAGTATGGAAA
Source organism: Pinus taeda (assembly GCA_000404065.3). Lineage (NCBI taxonomy): Eukaryota > Viridiplantae > Streptophyta > Pinopsida > Pinales > Pinaceae > Pinus > Pinus taeda. Next base: position 48,033 of record APFE031069656.1, read on the forward strand.
CTGACTCTTTCAAATGAAATTCCATTACAGCCACATGTACTCATCGAACCCTTTGAAAAATGGGCGTTAGATTTCATTGGACCTATTAATCCACCATCTAAACAAAATAAGTATATATTGGTATGTACTGATTATGTCACTAAATGGGTAGAAGCGAAAGCATTACTTTCTGCTACTGAAAATTCAGTTGTTAGTTTTCTTTATGAAGATATTTTTGCTCGCTTTGGTGTCCCAAGAGAAATTGTGACTGATCAGGGAAGTCAATTTACATCCAATATGGTTGAGAAGCTGATGGAAGAATACAAAACCAAGCACAGGAAATCTACTCCTTACCATCTGCAAGCAAATGGCCAAGTGGAGTCTACAAATAAAGTTATTGAAAGCATCATCACCAAAACTGTTCATCTACACAGAAGAGACTGGGCAAAAAGGCTTCCTGAAGCCTTGTGGGCTTACATAACTACATGGAGAAATACAATAGGACATTCCCCCATGAACTTGTTTATGGGAAAGAAGTCCTGCTCCCCATTGAGTTCCAAGTCAAAACCTTCAAGATGGCAGTTCAGTTGGGGATGGATCTATCAGAAGCCCAAAAGCATAGAATGGAGCAGTTGAATGAGCTAGATGAGATCAGACAAGAAGCAATCCTAAGAAACTGATCTAGTTCAATATCAAAGAGCTAAGTGGCATGACAAATACATCAAAGAGAAAAAGTTTCAAGAAGGAGACTGGGCATTGCTATTTGATTCTAAGTTTAAAGACTTTAAAGGAAAATTTCAGACTCATTAGCTTGGGCCATATGAGATTGACAAATTCTTTAGCAATGAAGCGTAAGAATCAAGACCATTGATGAATCTCAAACTCCTCTTATTGTGAATGGCCACAGATTAAAGATCTATCATAAGCCACTCTCAAAAGAGGAATTTGTAAAAATGTTTCAAGATAATTCTGCAATAGGGCTGGTGAAGAAGAATCCTTCTTCTCCACCAGCCTAGTCTTTGTTCTTTTCTGTCAAATAAAAATAAAATAAAATAAAATTTTGTATAAGCCTGAAACCAATCACTAATTGGAAGCCTTATACCGAAAATGTAGGGCGAAAATCAGGAATTCCTGACACCCTATATTTTCCAAAAACAAAAAAAATTCTCTCTCTCATTTTTCATTCCATTCCACCTCATCCTCATTCCACTCCATCTCATTTCCACTCCACATCACTTCATTTCAACTCCATTTCATTCATTTCATTCCATTAATAAAAGTTTTTATGACCATTTTCCATCCAGTAAGTCATCGTTTATACATCTCATTTAGTTATAAGCTTGTTGGGTTAGTTTCCGTAGCTAAGGTCTGTTTCCGCAACTAAAGTTAGTTTCCGTAGTTGCTCACTGATTCCGCAGCCAGTTGGGTTTTTGCAGCCACCACTCTGTTTTTCAAGAAAAAAAAAAAAAAATCAGTCAGATGTTAGTTTAGCAATCATGAAATCAAATTCAAGTATGGGGATATATTATGAAGACATAAGGCATTCAAAAGAACCAACGAGGAGCAACTGATTGAAGACTAAGGAAAAATGACAAGAATTCCAAGGTATGAACAAAACTTTATTTCAAATGGCATTCTAACACATTTTTGCATAGCTATTAAATCAAGAGCTCAACTATATGCAATGATTAAACGAAATCACCTCTATAACCATTTCATTCCACGCCATTCCTCCATAAGCCATGCATTTATTTTCCAACAGTCTTATGATTAAATTCCCGGATTTAACTCAAGTTTGGAAATATTCTCACACTCCATTTGTCATTATGAATCATGGTTGATTTGACTACAGCTTCTTTCAGCCGCACAAAATCCGCAGCCGTTTTATAAACGTGCTTGCGTCCATTCTACAGCCACCCAATTTTAAAAACTGACGGATGCACTTGTTCCCCCTACTGTTCTATTGACCTCACGACTTCATTTCCACCGTGTTCACATAAGCCTTCACCCAATTTTGTTCTTTTTTCCGCTTCATTCCATGTACCTATTCTCTGATATCCGCTTACAGTTGTTGGTCTCCTTCATAAACCCTAACCATCTCTGCTCATTCAGACGAGTTTTAAAGAACAAAAGGAAGGATGGGACGACTGTTGAGGGCAGAACCAAAGGGACCCAAATTTATTGAAGGATATTCGCAAGTGAAAGATATATTGAAGAAGGCCAGGTGGTTATGTTTTATCCAGAAATTCAAAGGCTACCATAGGGAGGTTACAAAGGCCTTTGCAAGGTCTTTTGATGGACTAGAGGTGGAAATTGGAGACCTAAAATTCACAGTAACTGAAGCGTCAATAGCAGCTGCCACATAACTTCCCTAGGGAGGTGAATGTTGGTTTAAGAACCGGGGCATTGGTGATGAAGCTTGGAGAGTGATCTTATGTGACCCAGGTATGAATGTCACCGTTTTCAAAAAGGGAATTCCTGTTCATGTTTTAAAAGAAGAATGGGCTAGCTTAGTGTTAGTTATTCAAAAATTTATCACCTGTGAGGGACGTTTTGGAGCAATGTACATGTATCATGCACATCTGTTAATGAATTTCCTAGACAAACAGATCCTTAATCTGCGATGCTTCTTACTAAATAGTTTGAAAAAGATGTCTGTAACCATCCAAAAGCATATGGGGGACGTAGAACCACATTTGTATCACCATGGTCTCATAAAAATCCTGATAGAAAAACAATTAGAGGAGAAAAAGGATACTTGGGAGCAATTTTTAATTAGAAATTTCTTTGAAGAACCCCAAGAAACCCCTGAAGGCAGTACATCAAAAAGAAGTAGAAGAAAGAGAACAGATGATAAAACTCAAAGCTCTCCTACTAACACAGTTGAGAGAAAAGAAAGACTGTCTAAAAGGGGGAAGGAAAAGACTCCTACTAACACAGCTGAGAAAACTAGTAGGGAAGAAAGATTGTCTAAAAGGAGGAAGGAAGAGACTGAGGGTAAAAAGCCAACAAAATCAAAGGAGAAAAGAAGCATTGAGGCTGTGCATCAAACCCCTTCCTTAGAAGAAGACCATCAAGTATTGTCTGAGAGATTGGTTCACCTACAGGAACAGTCAGCTATGGCCAAAAGGAAAGGGAAAGGAAAATGGAAGGAAAAAGACAGTAGTCCGCAATATATAAGAAGAAGCAGCAGGCTTAAGGGAAAATGGAGAAAAACACAAATGAAAGGACCCCATTTTGTTGATTTGGGAGAAGGAACACCTGAACAAACTCCAACTGGCAGTAGTCCACCTCATTCTCAGCCAAATATTGAAACTAGTCCTCAAGGTGATGACATGAGTCCTTTTTCGCCAGAATTTGAAGTCAATTCTCCTCCACAACATTTTGGGGACAGCCCCAGGAAAACGACACCCGAAATAGATACAAAGCAGCAACAGGTGTATGATTACATAGAATCCTTGGAAAGAACAGCCACAGGTCCCAACACTTCATCCACTCAACCTCACATAGCACAAGAAGCCCTAGTCCAATCATTGAAACAAGAAATCTTTGAGTTGGAGGTTTTAAATTGACATATTAAAAATGAAAATGAATTACTCAAAGAGTAGAGCAGACAGGACAAGATCATCCATGACAACACTATGCTACCCCTGGGACTATGGCACAAAAAGAATAGAAAATTGAAGAAGAAATGCAAGAAGATAAGTAGAGCACTGATTAATCTTAACTTCAGATGCTTGATGAAGAAGCCCGAGATGTTAGCAGCACCAAGAAAGAGAGGAAGAGGGCTGGATGTACTGGCAGAAGCTTCAGAACATATGATTTGAAGGGGAGATAGTCCAAATTTTGGTTGCATGAGGACATGCAACACCTTCATAGTGGGGGTATGTTGAGTCCCAAAACTGCATCTTTCCTACACCCTTTTCTAGCTTCTTCCCATTCATCTGAACCTCCTAAGTCATCAGTATCATTGCATATTAGTTAAAAAAAGGGCATTTAAAGTGGTTTCTTGACTATGTGTTTGTGTTGTTATTTGAACTAGATTTTTGTTTATAAGCTGCGGAATCTTGTCACTTTCCACAGCCAACCCAAGTTTCCACAGCTGTTTTGTCAAAGTCTATATTGCAGGTGTCTTTAGGCGAATCGAGCCACATGGGCAAGTTGCAACTGGCGTGGACAAAGACCGAGTCCTATTGGCTCAGTCGAATTCATCAGAAGAGGCCATAGTCAATGGTGGGAAAAGTGGTGGTCAACTCAAGAGTCCTACGGTGATAAAACTCTGTTTTTCACCACGTGAATCTTTGCGTGGTTTTTCCTAGATCTCAAGGGACAATTTAACACTTGTGGACCACTCCATGAACCGGATCCAACAACCACCTTCCAAAGATTGAATCCTCACGGCAGCCATAGTGCTAAATCTCGGGACGTAGTTGTTTACGTGTCTTATATCAGCACAGAATGTAGGAAAACAGTTATGTCATCCTCTATTATAAATAATGCGTTCTCATACGCATATTAGTTAGCTTTTGGTAATATAATTCTGACTGTAAACGAACCGGTTGTGCCGTAACTTTATCACTGTGTTATGAATGCATTTTAATACATGAGAAGACTCTGTTTCTGAGCTCAATTCATGGTTGATCATTGATTGTCCAAGGATTGTGCAGAGGGCCCTTGCACAGGCCGAGGTCTTGTTTATTACTGTAGAGTTTCATGCTTTATTTCTTTATGTTCTTATGCCATAATCATTCACTTGTATATATATCACATTTCTTATGGTATTAATGTTTGATAGCTATCCATAGCTTTTCACATGTTATATATTGTTAATTGATCAGTGCTTTTGTTTTAGATTACAATAGGTAGCTCGGGAATTTGCAAATAGTTTTCTAATGACTAATGACATGAAATTATTCTTGTCCTTCTGCTGATTTTCATTTCCTTTAGTTTTTAGTTCCAGCGTTGTGTTATTTATTTCAGTTTTGCTCATTTACTCTTCTGCAAGATAGATATTAAATTACTCATGTCATTTTCAGTTACCGCCTAAAGCCAGAGTGAGTCAAATGGTGAGGGATTGAAGCATGAATGCATAGTTTGATATTAATTTATTTTTCTGCAAGTTAGTTATTGAATTGCTCATGTCATTTTCAGTTACCTCCTAAAGCCAGAGCGAGTCAAATGGTGAGGGATTGAAGTATGAATGCGTAGTTTGATATTAGTTTATTTTTCTGCAAGTTAGTTATTGAATTGCTCATGTCATTCTCAGTTACCTCCTAAATCCAGAGTGAGTCGAATGGTGAGGGGTTAGAATATGAGTTGATGTAATGTGATTTTAGTTTAATTTGCTTGCAATTCTTGGATTTCTTTGAGTTCAGTTTTTCTTATATTTTCATGGCAGCAAGGATAATGGGTTTCATGGTCACTAGCTCATTGTTGTTTAATTATAATAGTGGCACATTTTCACTCTCTTTCAGGAATTAGTTTCATGATCATATGTTTTTAAAAAATTTGAAGTTTTGAAAATCATTTTAAAATACATCATTGCCTTGGACATTTATATCATACTTGTATTTTAGAATTTCCATCTCACATTAGGGAATTAACAGAAATAAACCCAAAACAAAACAAAAACTCAAAAATGACAAAAGACTAAGAAATAGGTTATCTTGCACATGTAGTGTGCCACACTTCAACAGTTTACGACTCCCAGATTGACAATTAATACAGCAATTTAGGACACTCTAAATTGACCAAACAATGTTTTCAAACCATAGTTTTGAAATAAGTTTGATACAACCTTCCCAAGCACATACCTTCAAGATCATCATAAGTAGCTGCTTAAAGTTATACAAAGGGATTTCACTTATGAGGGTAGGTTCAGTAGAGTTTATCTATATCACCTTAGGCTCTTAGTGCATTTTACAACCAAGAAGACCATGAACCTACCTTATTATTCACTTAAGATTTTGGGAAGGATGGCAGAGAAAGTCTAGCTTAAGAAAGACAATCACATGTCAAGCTTGTTTCATTTTTCCTTGATAAAAATCCTAGTCATGTTTGAACTTGAGAAAAGAAAAGTTTCTTGGTCTACGTTTTTGTCAAATATTAGTTTATTGCATCAAGTATATTCCTCACCAATGGATTTGTGTGAAGAAAAAGAAGAACCACATGATGAAAAAGTGACCAAGATAATGAAAAAAGCAAGTGAATATGAGAAGCCAACTGAGAAAACAAGAAATAAATCTAGCAAAGGGTTAAGCTAGAAGTAAAGTACAAAGGGAAACAAGAAGAATAAGGTAGCAAAGGTTCATGAAGAAGAGTTCCAAACAACAAAGATTCAGTTGACAATAGAGGAGACAATGAAGGGTGAAAATTTCTTGCTGAGACCTAGAACTAGGTCAAAGGTGAAGAGAATGTGAAAGAGACTGAAATAATTGAGGCAAAGGAAGAGGATCCAAAGATGACTAAGATGAAAAATTGATTTTCTAAGTCACAACTAGAAATAAAAATTTTTGAAAAGAAAAAATCAAGAGTTCAAAGAGGCAACTATACGAGCAACTCAGCAAAACCCAAGACTTACTGTACAGGATAAGGGTACGCAAGTGGTTGAGGAGTCAATTCTAAAACCAAGTGGTGAAAATAAACAAGAAACGGAAGATACTGAGTTTGTGTTAAGACCTAGAACCATGTTAGAAGCCAAACAAGGTATTAAGAAATCAATTGAAGATATAGTTGAAATAGATGATATCTGAGGAAACAAACAAGAAAAAGATGTTAAGGAAGAAATAGATGTCCATACGAAAGAGGTGGATGATGAGGTTGACAAGTTGAAGGATGTCACTGCAAAGGTATAGTTGAAGATGGAATTTCTAAAGAAGCAGGATAAAGAGTTTCAACATACTGTTGCATAGGCAACTCAAGTAAAAGAAGAGCCAAAGACACCCCTCAAGCCTACTGCGCCGGAGAAAGGAAAACAAGTTATAGATGTAGAGAAAGAGGAGGAGCCCAAGTTATAGCCTAGAAGATCCATTACCAGAGCATCAAAACTCAAGCAAGGATGGGTACAAGAAATGAAAAAAATAGCCCAACATCCCGATAAATCATATTTTGATCAATGGAGAGAATATCACAGGTACTTAAAGGAGCTTGAGGAATGTTAGATGCAGGTGTTGCAAATTTCATGGGACAATGAAGACTTCAAGAAGGTTGTTAATCAATTGATTCTAGGTGCTTATAAAGAAGTGTTACAAGCTAGTAAAGCACTTGATAGAGAAAAACATTTTCTTAAGTGGACTATTCTTGTGAGGAGAAAGTTAAATAGTGTTACATAAGAAATCTGGTTCTGAAGCGACGGGTGAGGATAATGAAACAAAATTTATCAAAGGCATGGAGATTGATTAAAAAATATAAGGAAGATTCTGGAGTACCTCCACCTGGAAATGTGCCTAGGCCAAGGCCTAAAACACAACCATAGTCAAATTCCTCTCAACCAATATCAATTAAAGAAAAATATCCTTCACTCAAAGGCACTAGATTCAAAACATCCACCAACAAACCTTCATCCAGCAAGAGAAAGAGGAGGTAACATTATGTTTGTTAAGTTTTGAAATTTTGATGATGGCTAGAGACTACTGGTGTTGCGTAGTAGAAATTATTTTTGTCTTGTAGAAGCTATAAATATTATTTTGTTGGCATTATGAAGTGATCCTAGGTATTCTTAAAGTGTTACTATGTGACTATTTCATTTTATGACATTTTGATGGCGGGAAAGAGGCACAATAATGAATTTAAAAGTTAGATTACACAAAAGTTGTGCACATGTTGCGCATAGGTCTACGTGTGTTTTTTTGGATGTCATTGGTCAAGAGGAGAGTGGTTCAATGTGTTTCTGAGTTAGAGGATGCATCATCATCGAGTCATCATCTAAGTGTCTCCTATTACATGGAAAGTCATGCCAAAATGGCATGCTACCCAACGACTACACATCACAGATTTGAAGACTTAATGATGTTTCTTATTTTTATATCAAAAAAGTATGGTTTGATGTTTAGGATGACTATTATGGATTTGGATAGTTTTTATGATAGGATAATGTGATAAGATCTTACCAAGTGTTTTTTGTTTTTTCTATTAAAGAGAAATATTGAGAATATGTTAAATTTTCTTATTTTGTGTTTGATTCGATCCACTTCATGGATAAGAGATGAATTGCATCTAGAAATGGTAATTTTTAATGTTGTATGGCTATTTAATGCCAAATATTTGAAGAAAGAAAGGGTTGGATAGTATTGCGAGCTGGATTTTCAGAGACTTGTGTATTGTGATATTGTTTCTCATGAATAAATGTGCTTATTGCTCAGTTGTTCCAATGAACATTTGCAGAGATACTTGTGGTATTTTGGTTTGGATTTGTTTCATTCTTATGTAATAGTTATATTATTCAATTTATTCTACAATCCTTTAGTTTATGGGTATAATGATTCAGTTGTGTTAGAATTCATTCTCGTTTTCTCTAATTAAGTTGCATCAAATGTTTCAGCTGCAAAAGAAATATGTTACACCCTTATTCTCTGTTTTTCTCTTAATGCTTAGTCATGAATATGTAGCATCAGAGCCTCATATGTTCTGTCACAAGTGAATGAGTATCATTTATGTTTATCTCCCACCATACTACAATATGTTTCCTTTATCCAAAGTATGTGTTAGACAAGGCCTTTGTGTGTGTAATTGGATGTTATATGCACAAGCATCATAAGCTAATAGTTTTCTAATCACAGATATTCATTTTCCAGTAAATTTCATTTATTTCCAACAAAAATTTTAAAATCCCTTTAGATCTGGTCTCTGTGTGCCTTATAATTTCAAAATCTTCAGTTTTCTTAAGAGAGGGAGCTCCATCTAGCTAGAAAAGACCAATTTCTAGCTAGAAGTGGTTTTTGGTTACCTCTGTGGCCCCTTCCTCGGCCTAGAGGGATTCATAGAGTGCTAACATAGTGGCGCCATTGTTAGGGATCAAATGGTTTCATATTCCCCAGGTAAGATCATCATAGTTTAGATCTGATTGTTGATGGTGGACAGCGTTCAGACACGGGAAGGCTGAAATCATTCACCTGGTGACTCCAAGAGCTAAAAACATATTTACAGAAGGAAAAAATTCATCAAGGAAGGATGAAAAAACAGCTTGTGAGAGTTAGTTACTTGAACTTGAATTTTTTGCACGATATAATTTTATGTTGTATGAATTGCCTCCTGTTTTTTCTTGAGTATATCAAAGAGATTTTTTTTATATGTTAAACCATAATATAGATTGTAAATATGCACACAAGTCTTCTTTGAGAGATGTACATCATTCTCTGAATTTGCAAGTGTATCTCTTGTTTGTACGAGTTGTCCTAAACAAGGTCCAATTGATAATCATAGCCCAGTTGATACAGTTCCTTTCAGACATCAATCTTGTCCGCTGACTGGTACGCCCCATTACATTTGTCAACCCCTTTGCATGAATTATCATAGAATTATGGGCAAAGGCTTCCTAAATTTGATAGTACAAACAAAGTCACGGCATGACAACATGTAAACAAAATTGTTGATTTTATGGATTTGGGGGAGGTTGATTATGAGGACGTGAAATTAAGTTTGTTTGCTTAAAGCCTTACGGGAAAGTCAGGATGTGGTATAAAATCCTAGAAGCTGGAAGTATTCCTTCCTTCCAATAGTTTAAACATGTTTTCATTAATGGATGGGAGGTCAATTGAATCCTTTTCAGATTATGGATGAATATCAGAACCTAAAGAGGTAGCCTAGTGAGACAATTAAAGGATTCACAACCAAATTTAACAGATTTTTTAATGTCATATCTTTAGATATAAAACATTCTCCCAGATTGGCTATGCTTCATTTTTCAGATGGTTTTGAGGCCAATATTTCTTATCAACTTAGAGAGAGGAACCCTGCCACTTTGGAGGACATGCATAAAGCTGTGGTTGATGTGGAAACCAATATGTTGGTAAAAAGGGCTAGCGTGCAAAAAGAAATGAAGGAAGAAGTGGAGTATTTTTCTCCATTGTCAGATCATATGATGGACATAGTGATAAAAACCATGGAAAGGATGGTGGAAACATTCACCTTGAAAAATGAACCTGTTGTAAGAAAACAACGAAGAAAGCCTCCTTACCAAGCAAAATGGGTAGAAAAAGGGGAGATTGGTTATTTGTCTCACCAGGAGTTAGACACTAATTGTTTTATTTTTTCATTTGAAGGCAGTCCTGAAGAACAACCAAAACTATGCACTCAGCAAGAGGACGTTAGAACCCATCAGTTTGAAGAAAGAAGACAACTTGCATGTGTCAGCAATAAGGAATTTGATGAAAGTACTGAATCAGGTGAGAAGTCTTATATCTTTGACATGGAACACAAACGAAAGGATGAATTTGCTGACGATAATTCTTTTCCTTTATGTTATGCTACATTGGAATTGGTGAAGGAAAAATATAAGCTCACCAAGAAAGCATGGAGTAAATCTGAAACTAGGATATATTGGTAGCAGTCCTTTCCTATATGTGATGCCCCTATTATATGTTACGTGGAAGACCCCCTTAGTCCAAAATTACAACCATTGAGTAATCATGAGATTGAAGATTGTGTAGTATCTTCGAAACCAATACACAATGAATCACAAGAACCTTCTTTAATTTTTAATGATCTAGTAGCCAATTATTTAGATGGTTTCTGTAGTCATAATGTTCCTCCTTTAGTTAGCTGTGAGCTTGAAAATAGGGGTAAGGAATATTTTATTCAGCAGACGACATTTTTGTCTTTTCCAACAATGATTTCTTCATATTCATTACAAAGATCATAGAAAAATTTACAGTCCTGTCAAGACATATATATCTTGAAGTTTCAGGGAAGCAATATTGCAGATCAAGATTTATCATAACAGAAGTGCAATCTATCGAAGGAGCTAGAATTCAGAGTGCATTCCTATGAGGATCCTTTTGCAACATTCTTGAAGTTAGCTAGTGGGCTCATGCTCTTTAATCTCATCATAGTTGAAACTGTTTACAAGTTTTTATGGGAGTTGTCATTCATTAGTTTTCCCTTTTTGATTGGGAGCAAGCACATGCAGAGAATTCAACCAGTGGATAAGGTGCTAGCGTGGTTTCATTGGTTGTTTGAATCAAGCAGCTTGTGGATTAGTTGAGAAAGAAATATAGCAAGCGTGGAAAGTTATCATCCGAGTTTGAAGCTCGAGTAGAAGGCCCTAAGAATTTTGTGATGGATTGTCAGAATTTCTTTTGAAGTTCGAAGTTTGTACTATAAGTTTGAATAAATGTAATTAGTCAGTAAGATAGTTTAGTATTTGTTTTTAGTATTTGACTCCATTTCCCAATGGTTAGGCATATGGTTTGTGGTGTTCTTTTGCACCTCGCTAGGAGGTCTCCATCCCCATTGGAGCCAATGTTAGGCTAAACCAAGCCAGGGATCAAAAGACACAACTACAGTGACTACAGAAGTTGGTTGTTGCATAGAGGTTCCATGTAGTCGTCGTTTTACATAGAGCACTATGGAATTGCTACACAACATTTTCCCAAAGTCATACAATGTTGACACAACTTGGTTTTGGCTTTTCAAAGGCATTCCTTCAGATGGAGAAAATTGGTTCAAAGGGATGATATTATTGCCTCATTCTTCAAGAAATTTGTTAAATCACATTTTAGAAATAAGTTTGATATAACCTTCCAAAGCACATACCTTCAAGATCATCATATCCAGTTGCTTAAAGTCATACAAAGATATTTTACTTGTGAGGGTAATTTCAATAGATTTTATCAGTATCACCTCAAACTCCTGGTTCATTTTACAACCAAGAATACCATGAACCTACCTTATTATTTTCTTAAGAGTTTGGGAAGGATGACAAAGAAAGTCCAACTTAAGAAAGACAATCACATGTCAAGCTTGTTTCATTTTTCCATGATAAAAATCCTAGTCATGTTTGAAATTGACAAAAGAAAAATTTCTTGGTCTAGATTTTTGTCAAATATTAGTTTATTGCCTCACGTATATTCCTCACCGATGGATTTGTGTGAACAAAAAGAAGAACTGCATGATGAACTAGTGATCGAGACAATGAAAAAAGAAAGTGAAGGTGAGCTACCAAGTGATAAAACAAGAAAGAAATCTAGCAAAGGGTTAAGCAAGAAGCAAAGTGAAAAAAAGAAGAAGAAGAATCAAGTAGCAGAGGTTCATGAAGTAGAGTTCCAAACAACAAAGGTTCAGTTGACAGCAGAGGAGACAGTGAAGGATGAAAATTTCTTACTAAGACCAAGAACAAGGTTGAAGGTGAAGAAGAATGTTTAGGAGTCAAATCCTCATACATTTGATGTTATCCTAGAGAACAAGAAAAAAGAGAATGTGAAAGAGACTGAAACAAACCAGGCAAAGGAAGAGGATCCAAATATAACTAAGATGAAAGATGAATTTTCTAAGTCACAATTAGAAATAGAATTTTTTGAAAAGACAAAACCGAGAGATCAAAGAGGCAGCTATACAAGCATATCAACAAAACCCAAGACTTGTTGTACAGCATAAGGGTAAGCAAGCAGTTGAGGAGTCAATTCTAAAACAAAGTGATGAAAATAAACAAGAAAAAGAAGATACTATGTCTGTGTTAAGACTTAGAACCAGGTCAAAATCCAAACAAGTTATTAAGAAATCAGTTGAAGATGTAGCTGAAATATATGATGTCTCAGGAAACAAATAAGAACAAGATGTTAAGGAAGAAATAAATTCCTAGATTAAGGAGGTGGATGATGAGGTTGAAAGGTCGAAGGATTCCCTTGGAAAGGTACATATGAATATGGAATTTCTAAAGATGCTCAGGAAACTCAGGTAAAAGAAGAGCCAAAGACACCCCTCAAGCCTACTACACTGGATAAAGGAAAACACATTATACATGTAGAGAAAGAGGAGGAGCCCAAGTTAAATCCTAGAAGACCAATTACCAAGGAATCAAAACTCAAGAAAGGATGGGTGTAACAAATGAAATAAACAGCCCAATCCCCTGATAAATCAGATTTTGATCAATGGAGAGAATATCACAGGTACCTAGAGGATCTTGAGGAATTTTAGGTGCATGTGTTGCAAATTTCACACGATAATGGAGACTTCAAGAAGGTTGTTAATCAATTGGGTCTGGATGGTGATAAAGAAGAGTTACAAGCTAGTAAAGCACTTGATAGAGCAAAACATTTAAAAGTGGACTATTCTTGTGAGGAAGCAAGTTAAACAATATTACATAACAAATCTGGTTCTGAAGTGAAGGGTGAGGATAATGAAGAAAAAATTATCAAAGACATGGAGATTAATTAAAAAATACAAGGAATCTTCTGAAGTACCTCCACCTGGAAATGTGCCTAGGCCAAGGTTTAAAACTCAACCACAGTGAAATTCCTCTCAACCAGTATTAGTTAAATAAAAATATCCTTCACTCAAAGGCACTGGACTCAAAGCACCCACCGAAAAACCTTCATCCAGCAAGAAAAAGAGGAGGTAACATTTTGTTTGTTAAATTTTGAAATTTTGATGATGCTTGAAGACTATTGGTGTTGCATAGTAGAAATTCTTTTCATCTTGCAGAAGATATAAATATCATTTTGTTGGCATTCTGAAGTGATCCTGGGTATTCTGAAAGTGTTGGTATGCGGTTAGTTCATTTTATGAAGTTTTGATGGTGGGAAAGAGGCACAATAATGAATTTAAAAGTTAGATTACACACATTCTGTGCACAAGCCTACATTTGTTTTTAGAATGCCATTGGTCAAGACGAGGGTGGTTCAACATGTTTCTTAGTCAAAGGATGAATCATCATCAAGTCGTCAGCCAGGTGTCTTCTATTACATGGAAAGTCATGCCAACATGGCATGCTACTCAACTTCTAGGAGGTGCAAATTTGTTCTCTTTTTATATCAAAAAAGTATGGTTTGACATTTAGGATGATTTTTATGACTTTGGATAGTTTTTATGATAAAATAATGTGATAAGATCTTACCAAAAGAATTTTTTTTTTTTTCTATTAAAGAAAAAGACTATAGAATATGTTAAAGTTTCTTCTATTGTGTTTGATTCGATCCACTTCATGGATCAAAGACGCATTGCATCTAGACATGGTATTTTTGAATGTTGTACAACTATTTAATGCCAAAGGTTTAAATAAAGAAAGGGTTGGATAATATTGTGAACTGGATTTTCATATACTTGTGTACTGTGATCTTGTTTCTCATGAATAAATGTGCTTATTGCTCAGTTGTTCCAGTGAACATTTGCAGAGATAATTGTGGTATTGTGTTTCGGATTTGTTTCCTTCTTATGTAATATTTATATTATTCAATTTATTCTACAGTTCTTTAGTTTATGGGTATAATGATTCAACTATGTTAGAATTCATTCTCGTTTTCTCTAATTAAGCTGCATAAAATGCTTCAATTGAAAATAAAATATGTTATACCATTATTCTCTATTTTTTCTTAATACTTAGTCACGAATATGCAGCATCAGAGCCTCATATGTTCTGTCACAAGTGAATGAGTATCATTTATGTTTATCTCCCATCATACTATAATTTGTTTCCTTTATCCGAAATATGTGCCAGACAAGCCTTTGTGTGTGTAATTGGATGTTATATGCATAAGCATCATAAGCTAGTAGTTTTTTATCATAGATATTCATTTTCTAGTAACTTTCATTTATTTGCAACAAACATTTTAAAATCCCTTTAGATTTGGTCTCTGTGTGCCTTATAATTTCAAAATCTTCAATTTTCTTAAGAGAGGGAACCCCCTCCGATTAAAAAAGACTAATTTCTAGCTAGAAGTGTTTTGTGGTTACCTTTGTGGCCCCTTCCTTGGCCTATAGGGATTCATAGAGTGCTAACACCTACAATAGCACATTTGAATGTATTACCATTGGGATCGTACAATATGTTGTTCGACATGGATTGGTTGTATCTTCATAGAACCAAGGTAGATTGTTATGACAAAGCTATTGAGTGTGTTGATTACAATGGGGAACCAAGAGTCTTGCAGGGTAAGAAGAAATCCACATTAGTTAGGATGGTGACAATTATGCAAGCAATGTGTAGCCACAGGAAAGGGTGTATGTTATTTTCAGTACACATTTCTCCTGATAAGGGTAAGGAGGTTGAGGATGCAGATGTGTTGAACAAGTACCCAATTTTGCAGCAATTTCAAGATTTATTTCCTGGAGACATTACAGAGTTTCCACCTCACAGGGAGGTAGAATTTTCTATTGAGTTAGTCTCAAGGGTAGCTCCAGCGTCAAAAGCACCTTACAAGATGAGCACACCTGAGTCAGTTGAGATAAAGTTGCAGTTAAAGGAAATGTTGGACAAGGGATACATTAGGTCAAGTGTATCACCTTGGGGTGCACCAATATTGTTCGTAAAAAAGAAAGATGGAACACTCATATTATGAATTGACTGCAGGCAGATGAACAAAGTGACTATCAAGAACAACTACCCTTTTCCAAGGATTGATGACTTGTTCAATCAGCTGAAGGGAGAAGCAAAGTTCTTAAAGATCAACTTGAGATCTGAATACCATCAGGTACACATCAAAGAAGAGGACATTTACAATACTGTGTTCAGGACCAGTTATGGGCATTATGAGTTTGTTGTTGTTCCATTTGGCTTAACTAATGCTCTAGCTACATTCATGTGTTTGATGAGTAGTGTGTTGTATCCATATTTGGATAAGTTTGTTATTGTTTTCATTGATGATATACTGATATATTCTGAAACCAAGGAAGAACATGTCGAGAATTTAGCAGCAATGTTGAGGTTGTTGAGGGAGCATCAGTTGTATGCTAAGATCAACAAGTGTAGTTTCTTTCAGAGTGAGGTACACTACTTGGGGAATGTTGTCTCCAAGAAAGGCATTGCAGTAGATCTAGAGAAGATAAAGGCCATCATGGAGTGGGAAGATCCTAAGAGCATGGACGAGGTGAGATATTTCGTGGGTTTGGCTGGCCACTACAAGAGGTCCATCAAGAACTTTGCACATATTACTTAACTTATCACATCATTTTGAAGGAAAGGTAAGAAGTTAGAATGGATAGAGCAGCGTGAGGCTAACTTTGAGAACTTGAGCAATTGTTAACACATGTACCAGTGCTACATATTCCAGATCCAAACAAAGATTTTCTGGTATGCAAGGATGCTTACAATAGAGCACTTGGTGGAGTCATTATCTTAGATGGGAAGGTGGTGTGCTATGAGTCCTGGAAACTAAACGAGCACGAGCAAAACAACCCGACACATGATCTTGAGTTAGCAACAATCATACATGCATTGAAGATGTGGAGACACTATATTCTTGGCAAGAGGTTTTCACTTATGAGTGATCATTTTGGGTTGAGGTATTTGTTTGATCAGCTGAATCTGAACACCAGATAGGCTAGATGGTTGGCCATGATAAGTGAGTTTCATTTCAAGATTAGGTACATCAAAGGTAAGGAGAAAAGGGTGGCATATGCTCTCAATAGATGGGTACATGTACATGACTTGGTAGCTATGAGCTCATATTGGATGAGCCTACAGGATAGGATCTTGCCAGCAGGTCAGCAATATGTCAGGTATAAGGGGATTGTGTGCAAGTTAAAACAAGATGTTGGTATAGGTGCAGGTATAGGTACAGGTACATGTATAGGTACATGTAGTGGTATAGGTACAAGTGGTAGTATAGGTACATACATAGGTACAGTTGTAGGTGCATAGGGTATGGATTATTGTCTTACAGCGGATGGATTGGTCAGATTCAAAGACAGGATATATGTGTCGGATAGCAGTGAACTCAAGAAGGTTATCTTGAGGGATTTTCATGCAAAACCTTATTCAGGTCACCCAAGTTATCAAAAGACACTGGAAGTGGTGAAGAGATTCTACTATTGGCCGAATTTTAACAGGGATGTAGCAGAGTTTGTGGCTAGGTGTTTCGACTGTCAGCGAGTGAAAGAAAAGTGCAAAAATCCAGGTGGACTACTACATCCAATGGTGATTCTCGAATGGAAATGGAAGGTTATTTCCATGGATTTCATCACAGGGTTGTTGAGGACAGTGAAACAACATGATCCAATCATGGTCATTGTGGACAGGTTAACAAAGTTTGCACACTTCATCCTAGTGAAGTCTATGTTCTTAGCTAGTGATGTAGCATAGGTATTGATCAGAGATGTGGTTAGACTGCACGTTGTTCCAAAGAATATTGTGTCAAATAAGGATGTGAAGTTCACTTCCAAGTTTTGGAAGGATTTATTTGCAGGTTTAGGCACAGAGTTGACCTTCATCACAACTTAGCATCCGTAGACAGATGGACAGATAGAGAGGGTCAATACGATATTAGAGGACATGTTTCGAATGTATGTGAAGCATCAACAGATGAAGGGGGAAGAGCATATCCCTTTGGTAGAGTTCACATACAACAACGGTTATTATGAGTCATTGAGGATGATTCCTTTTGAGGCATTGTAAGGGTGGAGTTGTAACACTCCCATCAACTGGAGTGATTTGGTTAACATGGTATTGATTGGACCAGATATGTTGGCAGACATGGAACAAGAGATGCAAGTGATTAAGAAGAATCTAAAGGTAGTACAGGATAGGAAGAATAGTTATGCACATAGGAATTGGTTGTTCAAGGAATTCTAGGTTGGAGAACATGTGTACTTGTGGATTGGATCATGTGCCAAGCTAGCACCACGGTTTTGTGGGCCCTTTAGTATTATTGAGAGGATTGGGCCAATAGCCTATCGACTTCCACTACCTCTGACAGTGAAAGTACATGATGTTTTCCATTTATATTTGCTTAAGAAGTATGTTAAGGATGTTGATCATGTGATTGGTTGGTCTGTATTGGAAGTGGAACCAGATGGAGAATTACAGTCGGAGCCTCATGTTTATTGCAGAAAAATGTGGTCATGATCTAGAGTAATCGAGCAAGTTAAATTGAAATGGAAGCACTTTGGGTCCGACAAAGCTACATGGGAGACGACAAATCAAATGCGGGCTATGTATCCTTCCTTGTTTTCCGGTTGAGGCAAAGCAGCTTCAATATGGTGGTTTGGTATATGCTTTATGGTCATTTGGTATATGTTTTATGGTGGTTGATATATGCTTTATGATGGTTTGGTATATGTTATATGACGTTTTTATATATTCTTAGATCTGGTGTTTAGTATATGTTTTGATATATTCTTTGGTATATTTTTTTGGTATATATTTTTGGTTATGTTGTTTTATGTACACATATATGGATGTAAATACCACCATGAGATATGTTATAAAGCTCCACTATATGGTATGGGTGTCATGTTATTATGATTATGTTGTCATGTTACTATTCTATCATGTGGTTATGTTATCATGATGTTATGATGTCATGTGGATTGGCACTCAGCAGGACGATCATATAAATACTGTAATGAGTTATGTTATAAAGCTCCACTATGCGATATGTTATCATGTTGTCATGATGTTTTGTTTTGAGCAGATATTTCATTATAAATACTACATCGAGTTGTGTTATAAATCTCCATGAGAAGTATGTCTTCTTTCAGCAGGTTGTTGAGGTATATGTGTGATTGAACACCGAGGACGGTGTCCCCCAAGGGGGAAAATTCCATGTAATAAAATTTACAAACAATAACCACAATTGATGGGACACTTATTCCAATTTGAATGTTGGGCAAGACATCCTAGGGGTTGTTCATTTAGTTGTTTATGGCTAAGGAAATTGGCAAATGTAACACCCCCTCCTAGGTCTACCCAAATTAACCATGCTCTGTTGGGGTAAACATGAGGAGAGATGCTACTATTATCAAATTCAACCTCCTAGGTAACCTGAAGGAAATGAAATTGGAGGAATATCACACACATTCATCCAACACCATCAACATAACCCTCAGAAGACAAGTCAGCCACTTAGGCGGCCTGTCCCTGGGTCCTACTGTTGTTCTGGACCTCTTAGGCCATAGTCGCTTTCATGCTATGGGAAAGGGAGTGACCAAAAACCCAAATTCGTTCTCGTAGCCTTGCCTGCCAATGACTGTGGACCAAAATTGCCAGTTTGTTGCTAGAAACCCCAGGATTTAAGCCACTTTATCAGTCCCAGAGCCCAAGCCACTGCCCAAAATGGAATGAATGCTTAAAATCAACAAATTATAGAGAATCAATGATGCAAAAGCAATGAGATGATCAAGACCTTAGTCATACCCCTACTAGCCATGACAAGAATTTCATCAAACATATCATGAACATGTAACCTACAGGTGTAAACAATAGAATTAACCGTAGGGATCTCTTACTTATCTAAGAGTTGATATGAACCATTGATTCCTTGTGTCATTTGCTACATATTCATCTTTTAGGTCATAGAATAATTATCCATTCACAATACAAGTAAAAACATGTTGAGAGTTGTACATAACTCTTGTCATAAAATATACATATAACCAGCTTAATAGGGACAGAAATATCAATAAAATCACAATAATATACACCACATATAACCATCATAATACTTATAGAAATACCAAGAGATGTCACCTTTCATTAATGATGCAAAATCCAAACCCGGGATGGGACTTCCACATTCCACCCAACCATAGAATGGTTGATCCAAATCTCTCTTCGGCTATTCACCCCTGTGCTATATTCCAAGCATGAATGTGGGATCTCATAGAACACATCAATCGAAACTCATCTAGGGCTTCTAGAGGCTATTCTCCTCAACCCATCAAACAATGATTCCACCTCATGGTCGGACATCACAAAACCAACATAAGATTGGTCTCTATCCTAGCCTTTTAGGGCTCCATATTGTTTGTTCCAACCAAGGCTCCAGAACTAGTAACCCAACCCACAGTTGTCGCCAAGCTCCGGAGTGTTTATCCAACCAAGGCTCCAGGACTAGTAACTCAAACCACCAAGGGCTTTAAAGCATTTTTCCAACCAAGGCTACGGGACTAGTAACTCAACCCAAGTTGTTCCAGGGCTCCAGAGTGTTTGTCCAACTAAGGCTATGGGACTAGTAACTCAATCCAAGCTGTTACAGGGCTTCCTGAGTGTTTTTCCAACCAAGGCTCCAGGAACTAATAACTCAACCCAAGCTAAGGAACATGAGAGCCAACCAAAACAACACAATGAAAATAAACCCACAATCTCCATGGCTATCCAAGAATTGGCAAGGATAGGCAATCCACTGTCAATCTTGGCAATCCTCCATAATAATGACAGATCACAACCAAGAAACCACATGCATGTGCCATGCATTCCAAAACCAGTGAAAAAATCATACATGAAACTCGGTACTTTCAAGCAAATCTAATTTAACTGTTGATGTTGATTCCTTCTTACAATTTCCTGTTCTTCCTTTACGTTCTTGCTCCAAGAATCCACACATGCAACACCCTCCAAGAGTGCTCCAATAAAACTTATCCAAGAGTATGAGAGAGAGAGAGAGAGAGAATAATAAGAGAGTTCCAACACTGAACTGACCAAGTCTTGCCCAGTGATCCCCATAAACCTTTTTATCAATGAGGCATCTATTTTCTTCATCTTCCATTATTTTCCTTCAATTTCCTCCTCACATGCAATGTGTGACATTTTACCTTTTTTTCTCCTAATTTCCATTATTTTCATAAATAAATGTGCCAATAAATGCCTCATGCCTTTCCAAGGCCTTAGTTATTGCCTTCGCCAATTTCCCTAGCCATAATAAACCAAATCAACACCCACTAGGATGTTTCCCCCACCATTCATCTTGGAATACATGTCCCATCACCGTGGAATTTTATATTTTCACATGGGTTTTTAACCAGGGTTGTTACCCTCCCCCTTGGGGGAACACCATCCTCTGTGTTCAATGACACCTACAACCAACAAGACTATTGAAAACAAAACATACTGCCCATGGAGCTTTATAACATAACTCGTTGCATTATTTA
Organism: Pinus taeda; assembly: GCA_000404065.3. Lineage (NCBI taxonomy): Eukaryota > Viridiplantae > Streptophyta > Pinopsida > Pinales > Pinaceae > Pinus > Pinus taeda. Next base: position 69,030 of record APFE031069656.1, read on the forward strand.
CAATGACCATTTTCTAAAACAAAATATCATGACAACATACCGCATAGTGGAGCTTTATAACACAACTCATTATAGTATTTACAATGATCACATATACACATATATGCATCTACTAAACCAACAAATAAGAATACAATGCTTGTATCAATCAACAACGAAATCCAAAGACTCACACCTCCACCCTCAAAGTAGTACCAGGATTCACCTCCTTCCCAGGAAGTCCAGAATCTACTGCCATAGTCAAAGCTACATCTAATGTCTAGCGCTGCAATCCCATGCCACTTTTCCTCTCAGTGAACAATTATCGGCTCATTGTTCTAGGGTGCACTCCCAATGCACATATGATTTCATCTAGAAATGCTCATGACCAAAACAAATCCATCCCCAACCTTCCCTTCTCTGCTACATAGTCCCTCAGGAAATTTGGTCAACCCTTCTGTGTAGTCACTCACCTTCCAAGTTTCACTGGCACCCCCATCTCAGGCAGTCCATCCCTTGGCAAAGCTTCCTCACATCGGAACATAAAAAAACCAAGGCCTATACCTACCTCAAAACCATCATACAAGTCATAGCATGCTCATGGAAATCAATGGACACAATGGGGTACCAATGTCCCATAATGGCCATGTTCCTGAAGTGATTTACCAACATACTGCTGCATATTCCAATTATTTCCACTGCTACTACTGATTCTTGCAGTTGATTTTAACCACCCAACCAGGTATTTTTGTGCTTCATGTACCAAGCACATGACTTCCATTAGATTCAAAATAAATTGAAATAACTTCAAATCATACCTCATTTGTAGCTCCTCAATAAGGTACACTTGCAATCATGTTTACTTCCTGTCACGACAAGTCAAACTAGCATCATGTATAAAATATCACATCAGGTTAGCTCAAAACATAACCATCACAGATCAAAATCATAAATCACATGTAACCATCATAAACCAGAATCATAAAGCATATGCATAGTAAAACTGAAATACAATATTGATACTTATCCTTCATCGACCTTTACTTTTACCTTTGTTCTTTCTGTACACACAACGAATCAATTGCCACACCCAGCAAACACCCAGTGCCTTCTCCTCCACTAGGGGCACATACGCATAGTGCGCATCACACACATACAACCACACATGCCATACAACACCATGCAACACATGCACCTATACCTGACATACAACACATACACCTACACCCAGTTTACATACGTATGCGTGCACAATGTACGTCATAAGACATTCATTTGCACACAACATGAGATACCACAAAATGCATACACGTGCACCCAGTATACAACACAACTCATACACCTACACCCAGTGTACAACACAACACAATACATACACCTACATCTGGTGTATAACACAATAGATGCACCTACACCTGTTGTACAACCTAACACAATTATGTTTCTAGAGTGCAACACAATGAATGCATATGTCAAGGTAGCATGAATACATAATGCATTTACATAGAACCGCATGCCCGTAACATAGCATGTACGACATGCACTCAATCCCACACGTACACCAGTACCACATGTACCAAGAACCATCCGCACAATGTGTGCACAACATCAAATGTACATGACACCACCTAAACAACATGTACACAACACCATATGTACACTGCACCACTGTACAATGTGTATACAATACTACATGTACATAGTATCACATGCATGACATGTACGTGACACCACATGTACACAATGCCACATGCAAGACATGTACATAACACTACCTGCACACAAAGTCACTTTTACAACATGTACACAATACCACATGCACACAATGCCACTTGTACAACATGTACACAACACCACACACACACAACACCACTTGTACAATCATGCACACCACACCATATGTACATAGCGCCACATGTACAACATGCAAGCAACACCACTTGTACATAGTAATGCATTTCCAACATGTACATAACATCATCTGTACACAACACTGCATATCCAATGTGTGCACAACACCATATGCACACAACACCACATATCCATCATGCACACAATACAATATGTACACAATATCATATATCCAACATGTGCACAACACCATATGCACACAACACTGCATATCCATCATGCACACAGTACAATATGTATACAATACCACATATCCAACATGTACATAGCACCATCTATACCCAACATTGAATATGCAACATTCATACAACACTATCTATACTAACACCCTCTACATAATATTACACAAAAAAACATGTACACACACTACATGTGCACCATACTGCATACACACAATCATCACAAATGCAACATGTACAACATGTATGACATATGCACAACAATAATACCACACATCTGAAACCACACTACCTCTACCAAGCAACCTTGGTTCCAGTGTCTTATCCATGCTTGTCCCAACATGCCGCATACCACACTGCTTTCATTTCGCTGATGTATCCCTCGATATAGCCTATCCATAACATAGACATAATATAATCACATAATATCAACTCATAACCACATGATACTGACCTCATATCATTGTCACAACTATTCTTCCACTTGATTCCTCATAAACCAAGAACCTTTTCATGTCATTCACTTGCATAAGCAATCATTCCTCCACAAGAATGATCCCTGACAACTTGTTAGACAGTAACATAGATACATGGATACATACATATATAATCATCATCCTGTCAGACAATGACATGCATACATACATGTATACATATATAAGCATCAACATAATCATGATCATAACATAATCACTAGATAACGTAAGGTCTAGGTTAAGAGAACCTCCTTTATTCATGCACAACATTGAGAACAATCATTCCCAATCATAGCCAAGGCATATGACACCTCAGATCCATTTACTTTACCTTTTCTGGTTACCATTCTCGTGACTATATTGCCACTATCCATTTACACCAATGGGCCCAATCAGTCCAATTGACAGTCATAAATTACCTTCCGTTGTGCTTACTCATGCATTGAGCCTTATATGTGTCTTACATTTCTTGTTGGGTACCACACAGCTCTCCCTGAGCTCCATTAAATTTCCTCCTTTCCCAACCAATTCCCAAGACTCAAAACATGAAAGGTAAGCCAAGAAACAAAGAAGGAGGATCATGAAAACCAATAACAATAATACGACACCATAACCAAAGTGGCATGGACATGCACTAAACATAACAAAATTGCAAATCAAGCACAAGAAAATCACAAAATACCAAAGACACAAGACTAACAATAGACACCATGACTCAATCCCCATGGTTCCTAAGGAAAATCAACCAAATCCTTCTTCAAGGTTTAATGGAAACCTCTCTTGCCATACAGCTCCCTGCATCATACTGCCATAAACACATAATTGTTAGTGCATAAATAGACATAAAAATACACCAGTTACCTCATTTTGTTGTGCCAAGAACATTGCTTGCAACTGAACACATCCACACCAGCTCTCAAGGGACTCCAATCCTTTGACAGATCTACCTTTAACTAAATACTAGCTAATATACCTGTCAAGTACATGTTCATGAATATATCATGTATCCGCATAATGTCAAACAAAATCAAGGTTAAGAAGACTCCATGTATGCAAAGCATTTGTTCATTTGGAATTAAGGTTTCCAAACATTGTCAAAGGAATTCTTACCTGATTCCTTTCTTTTACCTTTACCCTACTGCAACTAAGTCTTACTATATACTATATTCCATGTATCTTTGCTTAAGAAATATGTTAAGAATGTTGATCATGTGATTGACTGGTTTGTATTGCAGGTGGAACCAGATGGAGAATTACAGTTGGAGCCTCAATGTATATTACAGAAAAAGGTGCTCATGCTTCGGAACCGAGAAATCGAGCAAGTTAAAGTGCAATGGAAGCACTTTGGGTCCGACGAAGCTACATGGGAGATGGCGGATTAGATGCAGGGTATGTATCCTTCCATGTTTTCCGATTGAGGTAAAGCAACCTCGATATAGTGGTTTCGTATATGCTTTATGATGGTTTGGTATATGCTTTATGGTGGTTGATATATGTTTTATGATGGTTTGGTATATGCTATATGATGTTTTTTTGTATGCTTATATATGGTGGTTAATGTATGTTTTGATATATTATTTTCCATATGTTTTCGATGTATATTTTTGGTAATGTTGTTATATGTACACATGTATATGGATGTAAATACCGCCATGAGCTATGTTATAAAGATCCATTATGCAGTATGGGTGTCATGTTATTATGATTATGTTGTCATTTTACTATGCTATCATGTGGTTATGTTATGATGATGGTATGATGTCATGTGGATTGGCACTCAACGAGATTATCATTGTAAATACAATAATGAGTTGTGTTATAAAGCTCCACTATGCGGTATGGTAGCATGTTGTCATGATTTTTTGTTTTGAGTGGATATTTCATTGTAAATATTGCATCGAGCTGTGTTATAAAGCTCCATGAGAAATGTGTCTTCTTTCAATAGGTTGCTGAGGTATATGTGTCATTGAACACCGAGGAAAGTGTCCCCCAAGGGAGAGGATTCTATAACATCCCTAGTGAAAATTCCATGTAATAAAAGTTAAAAAACAATAACCATGGTTGATGGGATACTTATTCCAATTTGAATGTTGGGCAAGACATCCTAGGGGGTGTTCATTTGGTTTTTTATGACTAAGGAAAATGGAAAATGTAACACCCCTTCCCAGGTCTACCCAAATTAACCATGCTCTATCAGGGTAACCATGAGGAGAGATGCTACTATGATTAGATTTGACCTCCTATGTAACCTTAAGGAAATGGAATCGACGGAACATCACACATAGTCATCCAACATCATCAACAAAACCCTCAGAAGACACATTATCCACTCAGATAGCTTGTCCTCGAGTCTTACTGTTGTTTTTTACCTCTTAGGCCATAGTCGCTCTCATAGGCCTACCTGCCAGTGACTGTGGACCAAAATTGCCAGCTCTGTGCCAGCGACCTCGGGATTTAAGCCACTTTTTTAGGCCAAAACCCCAGGCCACAGCTAAAAATGGAATGAATGCTTAGAATCAAGAAAATTACAAGGAAACAATGATGAAAAATAAATGAAATGATCAAGACCTTAGCCAAACCCCTACTAGCCATGATAGGAATTTCATCAAACATATCATCAACATGTAACCTACATGTGTAAACAACAGAATTAAGTGTATGGATCTCATACTTATCTGAGAGTCGTTATGAACCATTGATTCCTCCTATCATTTTTTTCATAATCATGTATTAGGTCATAGACACGTTATCCATTCACATACAAGTAAAAACATGCCGATATCCATACATAAATGTTGTCATAAAATATACATATAATCAACATAATAGGGAAAAAAATATTAATAAAATCACAGCCATATACACCACATATAATCCATCATAATACTCATAGAAATACCAGAAGATATCACCTTTCATTAATGATGAAAAATCCAAACCCAGGATGGGAATTCCACATTCCACCCGGCCGTAGAATGGATGAGCCAAATATCTCTTCACCCATTCACCCCCGTGCCATATTCCAAGCATGAATGTGTGATCTCATAGAACACATCAATCAAAACTCATATAGGGCTTCCAGAGGCCATCCACCTCAACCCATCAAACAGTGATTCCACCTCACAGTCGGACATCACAAAACCAACATCAAATCAGTCTCTATCCTAGCCTTCTAAGGCTCTAGAGTGTTTGTTACAACCAAGGCTTCGGGACTAGTAACTCAACCCACAGCTACCACCGGCTCCAAAGCATTTTTCCTACCAAGGCTTCAGGACTAATAACTCAACCCACAATTTCTTCTGAGCTCCAGAGCATTTGTCCAACCAAGGCTCCAGGACTAGTAACTCAACCCACCAAGGGCTCCAAAGCATTTTTCCAACCAAGGTATGGGACTAGTAATTCAACCCAAGTTGTTCCAGTGCTCTAGAGTGTTTGTCCAACCAAGGCTACGTGACTAGTAATTCAACCCAAGTTGTTACAGGGCTTCCAGAGTGTTTGTCCAACCAAGGCTCCATGAACTAATAACTCAACCCAAGCTAAGGAAAATGAGAACCAACCAAAACAAAATAATTAAAATAAACCCACAATCTCCATGGGGCTTTCCTTCAATTTCCTCCTCACATGCAACCTATGACCTTTCACCTCCTGTTTCTCCTAATTTCCATTATTTTCATAAATAAATGTGCCAATAAATACCTCATGCCTTTCCAACTCCTTAGCCATTTCCTTTGCCAATTTCCCTAGCCATAATAAACCAAATCAACACCCACTAGGATGTTTCCCCCACCATTCAGCTTGGAATACATGTCCCATCACCATGGCCTTTTATATTTTTATATGATTTTTTAACTAGGGTTGTTACAGGAAAGGCAATGGCTAAGGCTTTGGAAAGGCAAAATGACATTTTTGGCACATTTATTTATGAAAATAATGGAAATTAGGAGAAAAAAGAGGTGAAATGTCATAGGTTGCATGTGAGGAGGAAAATGAAGGAAAATAATGGAAAATGAATAAAATGGAGGCCTCATTCATAAAAAGGCTTATCAGGATTAGTTGGTAACCTTTTGTCAGTTGAGTTTTGGAGCTCTCTCATTATTCTCTCTCTCTCTCACATACTCTTGGACACTTAGAGTTTCTTGGAGCACCTTGTCATTGGAGCAAGAAAGGAAAATAAGGCAAGAGGAAGCAAAGATCAAGCAAGGAAAGGCAGGATCAAGCAGCTACAACATGCTTCATTGCAAGTATCGACTTGCATGTGTATTTTCCTTTCTAGATTTGGCATGCATGGGATTGTATGTGTTTCTTTTCTACCATGGCATAGGTTTTTCTAGGTGTGATGGCATTTTTAGCATAGCCTTTCCATTTCTTGATAGATTTGATGAGATGGGTTCTCTCATTCGTTTTATGTAGGATGGTCAGATTGGATTTGAAGTTGAGTGGGGTGGATATTCGAATTGAAAAACACATGGTCTGAGTGGTCCCTAAACCGAACTAAGGATCGCGAATTCACTAGCCTAATAACCCCTTAATCGGACAGTGGGTTGCAGTAAAGCTAGATTGTGTGCCTCGATGGGCCTAGGAATCCTTGTTGATGAATGGTGGGATATACGGTAAATCTAAGAGGTGAATTTTCTCTCTGTTGGATCTAGTGATCCTGTGACAGGATGCACGGTAAAGTCTGGAGAGTATGTCTCGGTGTAGGGCCTAGTGATCTCTAGATCGGGCTGTGGATGCATGGTAAACCTTGAGAGATTAGGAGTCACTCAAATTCCTCACAGTGTAGGCAAATAACTTCGATGGCATCCATGTTGATTGGTGTTTTTGGTGTTCTCTATGAGTCCCACATTCATGCTTTGAATATGGCATGAGGGTGATTGGTTGAAGAGAGACTTGGATCATCCAATCTATGGTTGGGTGGAACATGGTAGTCCCATCTCCGATTGGTTCATTGCATTCATTAATGAGAAATTCATTCCCTTGATTTTCATGTGTAAATGTATTGATGTATATGTGTATTTTTATGGTTGATATGGTTATGGTGTTTTTGTTCCTATTATGTTGGTTATATGTACATTTAATGAAAACAACTATTTATGGATCTCAGCATGTTGTTACTTGTATGTGAATGGATAATGTGTCTATGACCTAGTAAAGGATAATGTAGAAATTGGCATGAGGAAACAATGATTCATAGTGATTCTCAAATAAGTATGAGATCCCTACATTTAATTATGTTGTTTACACCTGTAGGTTACATGTTGATGATATGTTTGATGAAATGCTTTTCATGGCTAGTAGGGGTAAACAAACCCCTACTAGCCAAAACATTTCATGTCTGGCCTACATAAATTATTTTCAAGCCCCTAAGTTAAGCCTAAATCCTAGGCTTACAAGTTAATCCTAAATCCTAAATCCTAGCATCACAAGTATCATAGGCTTACAAGTTAAGCCTAAATCCTAGATCCTAGGATTACAAGTTAGATTACAAGTTAATCCTAAATCCTAGGCCTACATAAATTATTTTCAAACCCCTAAGTTAATCCTAAATCCTACATCCTAAGTTTACAAGTTAAGCCTAAGTCCTAAATCCTAGGATCACAAGTTAGATTACAAGTTAATCCTAAATCCTAGGCCTACATTCCACAAGAGGATCACAAGTTAATCTTAAATCCTAGGCCTACATTCCACAAGCGTAACACCAAACTACAAAGTCCTAGACCTACATAAATTATTTTCAAACCCTTAAGTTAAGCCTAAATCCTAGGCTTACAAGTTAAGCCTAAATCATAAATCCTAGGATCACAAGTTAGATTACAAGTTAATCCTAAATCCTAGGCCTACATAAATTATTTTCAAACCCCTAAATTAAACCTAAATCCTAAATCCTAGGCTTAACCTAAATCCTAGGCCTACATAAATTATTTTCAAACCCCTAAGTAAATCCTAAGCTTACCCCCAAGTTAGGCCTAAATCCTAAATCATAAGTTGATCACAAGTTAGATGACAAGTTAATCTTAAATCCTATGCATAAATTATTTTCAATTCCCTAAGTAAATCCTAAGCTTACCCCTAAGTTAAGCCTAAATCCTAAATTATTTTCAAACCTAATTTATTGTCAAACCCCTAAGTAAATCCTAAATCCTATACATAAATTATTTTCAAACCTAGGATTTTACCCCTAAGTTAAGCCTAAATCCTAAATTATTTTCAAACCCCTAAGTAAATCCTAAACCTTATACATAAATTATTTTCAAACCCCTAAGTAAGTTGCCTAAATCCTAAATAAATCCTACCCCTAAGTTAAGCCTAAATCCTAAATAAATCCTAAGCTTACCCATAAATTAAACCTAAATCCTAAATCCTAGCCTTACACAAGTTAAGCCTAAATCCTAGGCTCACAAGTTAAGCCTAAATCCTAAGCTTACCCCTAAGTTAGGCCTAAATCCTAGCCTCACAAGTTAAGCCTAAATCCTTTGTAAGCGTAAAGCCTTTATAAGCCTAAATCCTAGGCTCACAAGTTAAGCCTAAATCCTAAACTTATCCCTAAGTTAGGCCGAAATCCTAACCTCACAAGTTAAGCCTAAATCCTAAGCTTACCCCTAAGTTAGGCCTAAATCCTTTGTAAGCCTAAATGCTAAGCTTACCCTAAGCCTAAATCTTAAACTTACCCCTAAGTTAGGCCTAAATCCTTTGTAAGCCTAAATGTTAAGCTTACCCCTAAGTTAGGCCTAAATCCTAGCCTCACAAGTTAATCCTAAATCCTAGTTAATTGTAAATCCTAGACCTACATTCCACAAGCTAAATCCTAGTTAATTGTAAATCCTAGCCTCACAAGTTAATCCTAAATCCTAGTTAATCATAAATCCTAGGCCTACATTCCACAAGCTAAATATTTGTTAATCGTAAATCCTAGGCCTACATTCCACAAGCTAAATCCTAGTTAATCGTAAATCCTAGGCCTGCATTCCACAAGCTAGGCATAAATCCTAGTTAAATCCTAGCCTCACAAGTTAATCCTAAATCCTAGGCCTACATTCCACAAACTAAATCCTAGTTAATTGTAAATCCTAGGCCTACATTTGCCTAAATCCTAGTTAATCGTAAATCCTAGGCCTACATTCCACAAGCTAAATCCTAGTTAATCCTAAATTCTAGGCCTACATTCCATAAGTTAGGCCTAAATCCTAGTTAATCGTAAATCATAGGCCTACATTCCACAAGCTAAATCCTAGTTAATCGTAAATCTAGGCCTACATTCCACAAGCTAGGCATAAATCCTAGCCTCAAAAGTTAATCCTAAATTGTTATGAAACCAGCTCAAGAAAAGATAAAAAAGATAGATCAACGCCTTAGAATTCAGCCTCTTCGAGGGGGCAACCTCCCTTACATTACATAAATGAACAATTCTTAGATGATTCAAATGATGAAACCTCCTTTCTATATATAGGAGTCTAAGGAGTCACAATATAACCCAACCGACCTAACAATAATAATATAAAGCCACAAAAATAACAGTAGAGGGATTCTATGGGGCACAGAAATAACAATATGGGGGTAATAGGGGCACAACAATATAAATAAGGGGTATAACTACAATAGTAATGGGGTAATCACTAGTATTATAGGGACCCAACATCTTC
>APFE031069670.1:0-11246 GCA_000404065.3 Pinus taeda
AACATTGAAAAACTTTTATTTACTTAATAAATATAAAACATTGAAAAACTTTGAATTAATAAAAATAAGAACAAAATTCAATTATCAAATATTTTTGTCACTCTTTTCTCATCCCCCTCCCAAAAGAAAAGACAGATATAACTTATATTGATATCTTCTTGTTTCTTATTTCCTTTCACTTACTTACTAGACTTTTAATAACTTTGAAAATTTATGTAGGTATATAATTGTGCCAACTTTAAAATTTAGTCAAGTTTATATGTTTGCATCAAATAAGTATGAAGGACATTTTATTAATATCATATAATTTTTTAAATATTTATATTATTCAATATATTTATTTCAACTCACAGTATAGGTAGTGTAGGTAGGCTTAGCAGAATATTTTTCATCTCACAGTGTAGGTAGGCTTAGGTGGCATGAACCAGGATACTCATAAAGTGAGACCAACTTTATGAGATATGAGACCTTACCATTCTATTTATTCAAACGTGGCCCCGTTTACTAAGAAAGCTTGCACTTCACGAAAACTTAATGGATTAGACTCTATGCCAATTTATTCGTCATCTATTAGTGCATGGAAAATATATTAAAAAAAAGGAGTTATTTATAATGTGATTTTTTGGAGATTTCTGTGACGAAATCCAGTCGCAAGAAATTGAGGTTAAATCCTGATTTGTTGCAATGAAAATGGTTTTTAACTGCATATTTGGATTCAGCACCTTGAAAAACCCCTGGAACGCTTTGATTGTGCAGAAACTAGCTATCAAACTTGCGATTCCAATAAATTGCTACCGGATTTTGACCGGAAAAACCCACAGGAAAAACTTTCAAAAAGTCTCATTATAGACAACTGCTTAAAAAAACACTCATATTCAGACATGAATTTTAGTTAAACAGTTGACGTGGCAAAGTTTCTTTTATCTTTGTCAAAGTTTGGATCTGTATGTTTAATTATTGCGAATTCTTCCAACTTAAAGTAATCAACCCTAAAATTTTGATAAGGGCTTTTCACAAACTTAAAAAAAATCCTAAGTGTAAATTAAATATTTATTATGTAGGCATATTTTCAATTTCCCCCTTTTTAATGTAAGTTTCAAATTGTGTTTCATTCTAGCATAGAGATGATTATAATGGGTTATGTCAATTTTTTTCAACAATTTTGATTTTTTTTAAGATAAATATATCTAGTTAATTCTTTATTTAAGTAATATTCAAGTTGTCTTACATTTATCAATTAAAAAAATAGATTTTTTTTTATGGATGCAATATATGTTTCATTGCTCTATATTATCAAAAAATCATTCACACACTACAAGATATACAATAATTTTGCCAATTTTTTGACAAACAATTTTGCATTATCAAGATTGAAATGCTTGAAATTGGTCTTCAAAAAAAATTCACTTAACTTTTCATACCATGTGCAAGGTCTTTGCTTTAAGCCATACAAAGGCTTATGAGCTGGTGTGCCTTATGTTCTTGATCCTTTATAACAAATCCTCGTAGTAGAGACATGTAAACATTATCTTTCAAGTCTCCATTCAAGAAGGTTATTTTCACATCCATTTAATAAATCATCTACCTATTATGCATACCCAAATCCAATAATGTATTAATAGTAGCCCATTTTTTGTGTGGGGGAAAAGGTCTCCTCATAGTCTATGCCTTCTTTCTATGCATATCCTTTCACCACAATCCTCACATTATGTTTGTGAAGTGAGTCATCGAATTTTTACTTGTTCTTGAAGACCCGCCTACAATCAATTGGTTTAGTTCCAAATAGATATGAGAAACATACTCCTTTGCATGGCTTCTTTCCACTCATCATGAGAAGCAACTTCTTCAAAGAGAGTTGGTTTAAAGTTAGTAGATAAATTCAATCCACAACCATATGAAACATATATTATTTACATCAACTAAATTTGAATTATCTACATCGCCTTCAACTTGCCTTGTAGAAATTTTGGTTCCTATCTTTCCAACTTCATCAAGATGAAGCCTTTCAAGTGTATTTTTGAGCATCTTTGGACCATTCTATGGTAGTCTAGGTTGCTCTACTACTTGAGATGGTATTACGTTCCCATTAAGGTTTAGCCTTTCAATTCTCTTAATCATATCATCCAATTGAACTCCCTATTTTGGTGAAGTGGTTGGATCTTGTTCATGAGGGGATGATGGTACTTCAAAAGGAGATTATAGAGATTGATACAAGATAAGGATCCCCATTTCAAGATGTGGAATCTAATCATCATACTCATGATATGTCTTTACATGGGTAAATATATCCAAATGATCAAACTGCTACTCAACAATTTTTTCAATCCTAATGGATTCAAGGGAAAACACATCTCTAGAAAGAATGATTTTTTTCTTACCTCATCATAAAAATGACATGCCTTGGTGGTATTTGAGTAACCCAAGAAGATGCCCTTTTGACTCCTTACACTAAGTTTGTGTCTTTGCTTCTTATGAATTAAGAAATAGTAGGTGGAACCAAATACATTGAGAAGCCTCACCAAAGAAATGCAACCATACCACATTTCATATGGAGTCTTATTCCCAAGGGAATGAGTGGACTCATGTTTTTCACACATATTTCCCATAGAAATGCATTATCACAAAACATCAACTTCACATTCTTGAAAAAATATCATTAAGTGTACCATATTCAAGAGAGTCCTATTAATTTTTTTTGCTACACCATTCTACAAAGGAGTATATGGAATAATGGTTTGATGCTTGCTAGTATGTTGATGAAGATAACTTTCAAATTCATTTAAAGTGTGTTCCTCTTCATTATCAATACAAAGAGTGCCAACACAAGATTGAGTCTCATTTTCAATCCATAGATGATTTTTTTTAAATGTTTCAAGTACAAATGCTTGCTTGATTATTATTGTCACCTTGCTCTCTTTCACATTCACAACGACATTAGACACAAGGAGTCAATGTGGCACATTTGCTTGCCACATCACCTTACATTTTATGCTTGGTCGCATTGGTTAGCCAATCACTTTGCATTTTACATTTAGTTTTTCTTGCTAGTGTTTCCCCACATGCCTTGACACACACCTGCAGTAAAAAAAAGTGGATCATTAATTAAAATATGATAATGATATCATAATATATTATGAACTAAACTGTAATAAATATATATTATAATTTGTTTGTAAAATAATATGATACATATACAAAATTAAAATAGAATTCAAAATAATAATATATACATTATAATTTGATTTATATACACATTGTAAATAAAACAATATGATATATTAGAACACATGTAATAAATTAATGTAAATATTATATTAACAATATTGTAATAATTTGTTAAATATATATTTTTATACCAAAAATGCAAATTAATTAATATACATAATCACATATTAAAATCATGTTGCAAAATTGGGTTATAATCCATGCCGATTATGTAAATATATTGAATTAAATTAAATTTATTGTATTATAATACTATTAGTCGTAAATGATTACTTTATGATTAATATAACCTAAAACAACCGAGAATATGCAACATTGGAATAAATTATAAAATGACTATTATCATAAAATTATTCATAGAGCGCTTCACTCAACTTAACATGATGCTATTAAGGTTTTAGACTCACGATTTTGACCAATACAAAAGACAACATATATAAACTATGAAGAGAGCATTGCGTCTACACCTTGAATCTAGAGGCTCATTCTACATCCCAGTATGATGTGTAACGATGTCCCTCTGTCATCAAAGTTGAAATTTTGGTTGTTGGCCAAAATAAAAAATTTAAAAAATGAACATTTAAATAATGTCGCGTGATAAGCAAATTGCACGTGAAGAAATTGGATCCCTCTAGGCTCATGTTAGATGCATCTATGTTGATATAGATCCAGAGTATATATTGATATTCTAGGATATGATGATATTTTTTTCAATATGATTTAGCTTTGATATTAAAATCTAGGGTGTGCAACAAACCCAGGTAGAAGTATGTCACGTAAAAACATATTTGATTATTATTTGATTGAATTGCTAATATCTAAGGCTTTGTGTCTCAAAGATGGAGTCTAGGGTTTATTGATTGCGGAAGCACTAGCAACAAAGGCAAGCGGGAAACTTGGACCAGGAAGATCAAACAAAAGAAGCGCGATTTTAAGCAGAAAAATAGATTTAAAAAAGATAAAGCAGACTTAAAGCGTGCATGCATGAAGCTTTTGTGGAGAAAATCCAGAGAGGATAGGATTGATCCTTCCCAAAATTCTTCCTAAAATCTTATATAAATGTAATGTGATAGGGTGTGTTAGATATCTTATTTGTGAGTAAATTTGTGGGTGTCAGCAAGATGTAGTCGATTGTGAGCTGGGTTTTAAGGCTGAAATGCCTTATCTTAGCATGTAATTTGTTATGTATATATATAAAAACTATGTTTGTGTTTATAATGGAGCAAATTATGTGTTGTGAGCTTGATCGGTCATCGATCACTTCAAGATCGATGACTATTCAAATTTCATGTTTCTATTATATCATGTTCCTGTTATATGTGATTGTTCTGATGGCGGAATTTCTTAAACTGCCTCATAAATCTGTTACCGAGTTCTGAAAGGGTTCAATATATATATATAGCACCAGGTTCTTCTCACACTGCGTTTCTTCGTTTTTCCATTCTTATATTTATGTTAAGATGTGAATACATGGGAAGAAAGTCATTTTGGCCAAGGAATTTTCCGTGAGAGAAAAGAAGATGATAAACTAATATCTGTGTCCACAAGCGTGATTGGTGCATGTCATAAAAAGAGAAGACTTTCAACCATGAGTGGACATTTTGGTCATGAACAGTATGTTTCAGATTCTCAGGCATATTGTTTGGCACGTAAAGATGATGACAACTTTGGATTTGATTGCGGACCAGAATTTACATTGGAGGCATTTCAAAAAATATGCTAATGAATTCAAAGATCGGTATTTCAGGGTTCAGGAGGTGGAATCAAATTCAGATTGCATTGCCGTTGGGGGGTTGAAAGGACGATGGGCACCTTCTGTCGAAAATATTGAAGGTGAATATTGGCGCGTGGTACAGAAACCAACTGAACAAATAGAGGTATTGTATGGAGCGGATGTGGAGACTGGGAAGTTTGGGAGTGGATTTCCAAAAGCAAAGTTGGCAACACCAACTGAAGCTGCGGATCTCAAGTTTGTTATCCTGTATGTGAAATGTAGGCGGAGTTGATTTCGTGTTTTGGTTTTAGATGTTTGATTTAAATTTAGACCCTTGATTTTAATGAGGAAAGGTTCAAAGTCAAAAATCTTTCATTGGGAATTGTGGGCTTATACCCCACAGGTCCAGGATCTTGGTTTTTAAAGAAATTGGGATTTTGGGCAACCCCCAAATTCTCAGTTTCATCAATCATTAAATTTCCAGTTTAGCCCTGAGAATTTAGAGTTTTGTGTGATCACTTTTAAATTCTTTTCGCCATGTATTAGCAATTGTAGGGGTGAAAGTGTCTGGATTCCTTAATCGAGGTTGAAGTGCCGCACTCATTCTTGACTGTTAATTTCATTTTCAATGCCTTGCATCACAGTCAACAGTGAGGGTTGGCCCTGTTACTAAACCGTGTGTTAATGGAAGACCCACGACCCATAGGATCTAATGGGCACTATTATCTGATGGATATTGGGCTTTAAAATGAGTGAAAGCTAATCTAAATACTAGACCCGAACTTCTATAAATTGAGGACTTATAAATCTCATCGGCTCCGTGAGGGTGGATAATCGTCGTGTAGATTCCCGTGCGATATCCCAGTGACCATTGGATCACTGATGACTGTTGACCATTGGATGAATCTTGCATTTCATTGGTCATAAGTGAAGTGACCTTGGCTTGGAGGAATTGCGAAATGCGACGTGTGATATGAAGATCACTGATTAATATTGCATCGCTTCATTTTTTAGGAAATGAACCCTGCCGGTGAGCTTGTGATTGCGATGTGCGATGTTTAGAGGATTTGTAGAAGCTCTTGTCATTGCAGCTAGATTAAGTAGTTATGCTAATTTAGCAGAATATATAACTTTGGAGGTAGATGACTAAGACTCCACAAGAAACCCAAGAAGGAATTTCACCTAAACTTGAAGAAATTGTTTCCGGATTTGAGCAATTGTCTCTTAGGCCTGCACCCAGGCCACCATTTGTGGTATTAGAGAAGCATACTGACACTAAATAGGATCTCAAGGATTAGAAAAAGAAATCCAACACGGCTTTCAGAGTTGGAGGAATAGGTGGTGGTCGAAGAAGAGGATGACCAATTGCAAATGTTGAAGTGTTGGAAGCTATGCAACAAATGAAAGTTAGATTAGAAGTAGTGGAAATGGGAAGAGATGCAAATGCTGGAGATGTCAGTGAACCTGAAGCTGGAGCTGCAAAAGATGAAGAAACTATGATGTAACTCCTAAAATGAGATCCTTTAGGTCAGTATTGAGATCCACATCCAAGCCTAGAATTGAAGTCTCAATCTACACAACAAGCTTAAGCCCTGAGGAATTGATAGAATGGATAAATGATATGGATAGATTCTTCGATTATGAAGAAACAGATGAAGGAAAGAAGGTGAATTTTGCTGTCACAAAACTGAAAGGACATGCAACACTTTGGTGGGATAGAGTGTAGGGAGAAAGAAGAAGAGTTGGAAAACAACCAATGAAAAATTGGAACAGGATGGTGGAAAAAATGAGAAGTATGTTTCTACCAAGTGACTATCAACAAACATTATTTAGGAAAATGCAGAATCTTAGACAGAGGTTTATGACAATAAAGGAATACATAGAGGAATTCTACAAAGTAAGCATAAGAGCAAGACAAATCCAAGATACAAATGAGAAGGTTGCCAGATATGTGACTGGTCTTAGAATGGACATTCAAGATGAGATAAGTATATTGTCTCCTAAAATAGTAGAAGAGGCTTATCAGATGGTACTGAAGGTTGAAGAAAAACTCATGAGGAAGCAATCTTCTAGAAATAGAGGTACTTTCCAAGGAAGTGGAAGACAAGGTGGTAGAGGAAGATCTACAACACCTAGAGATGGAGCTAGCAACAACTCAAGTCAGCATGCACCCACGGGAGGTGATGCAAGTGGTAGAGGGAGTTTTTCTAGAGGAAGAGGAGGCAGAGGTAGGGGAAGAGAAGTTAGATGTTACAGATGTAACAAGCTGGGACACAGAGCTTATGAGTGCCCATAAAATATAGGAACGAATCCGAGGAATGCAATTGTTGTAAAAACTGAAGAGGAAGAAACAAAGGTAATAGACGAAGAGAATGTACCTGGGAAAGGGGAATCTTTGGTAGTCAACCAAATTTTGTTAAAACCAACTAAGGAAATTGTTGAACCAGCACAAAAGAAAACCTTTTTCACGACTGTGTGCAAGGTTCAAGGGAAGTGTTGTCAGATGATAATAGATAGTGGTAGTACAAATAATTTGGTCTCCACAGAAGTGGTAGAGAAGTTGAAATAAAAAACAATGAAACATCCAACACCTTATAAGGTGTCATAGCTTCAAAAGGGATATCAGTTGGTAGTGAATGAGCAATGTGAAGTGGAGTTGCAGTTCGGAAAATATAGAGACAAAATTCTATGCGATGTGATGCGTATGGATGTGTGTCATATATTGTTGGGTAGACCATGGCAGTATGACAGAGGAGCTATGCACGATGGAAAGAAGAACACATACAAATTCAGCAAAGATGGTGTCAATCATACATTGCTGCCAATAGAGGAAGAGGATACATCGAAGAAACCTGATTCAAAGACCCTTTTTCTGAGTGGAAAGGAGTACTTACAACAGATGGAAAAAGATGAGGTAAGTTTTGCATTGGTTTGCAAACCCAAGGTAATCATTACTTCCACAAAATTTTCTGATTTACCAATTGAAATTCAAGAGATGTTGGACAATTATTGTGATATCATTATAGATGATTTGCCAGATGAGTTACCACCCATTAGAAAAATCAGTCATCACATAGATTTGATTCCAGGAGCAAATATACCTAATAAAGCAGCTTACAAGATGACTCCCATAAAGAATGAAGAGATGAGGAAATAGGTTTAGGAATTGTTAGACAAGGGACTGGTTAGAGAGAGTTTGAGTCCTTGTGCAGTGCCAACAGTGTTGAGCCCAAAGAAAGATGGATGTTGGAGAATGTGCACTAGCTTGAGAGAGATCAATAAGATAACAATCAGGTAGATATTTCCTTTACCTAGAATCGAAGATTTGATGGATTGTTTGAGTGGAGCTAGATATTTTACAAAGTTAGATTTAAAAAGTGGTTATCATCAAATCAAAATTAGAGAGGGAGATGAGTGGAAAAATGCTTTTAAAACCAATGAAGGATTGTATGAGTGGATGGTAATGCCTTTTGGATTATTGAATGCCTCCAGTACATTTATGAGACTTATGAATGAAGTTCTAAAGGAATTTATTGGTAAATTTGTAATAGTATATCTGGACGATATATTAGTTTACAACAGATCTAAGGAGGTACACGTGAGACATCTGAAGTATGTCTTACAGAGGCTACAACAAGAAAAATTACTCTTAAACTTAAAGAAATGTTCATTCATGAAAGAGGAGTTGGTGTATTTGGGATTTGTTGTTTCTGTTGAGGGGTTAAATATGGATCCAAAGAAGATCAAGGCTATCGTGGAGTGGCCTTCACCAAAAATTGTCTTTGAGGTAAGAAGTTTTCACGGTCTTGCTAGTTTTTACAGGAAATTCATAAGGAATTTTAGTAAGATTAATGCTTCAATTATTGACACAATAAAGAAGAACAGACAACCATTTAAATGGACTGTTGAAGCAGAAAAGAACTTCCAGCTGTTGAAGAGAAAGATTACTGATAAACCTATTTTGATTTTACCTGATTTTAATGAACCTTTTCAAGTGAAGTGTGATGCTAGTGGATAAGCCATTGGAGTTGTTTTGAGTTAGGAGGACAGGCCTGTAGCTTATTTTAGTGAAAAGATGAATGAGACAAAGAAGAAAGGTTCTTATTACGACAAAGAATTTTATGCAGTGGTGCAGTATTTGAAGAAGTGGAGACATTACTTGATGTCTAAGGAGTTCATACTGTATTCCGATAACCATGCATTACAGTACATTATGCAACAACCAAATCTTAACCAGAAGCATGCCAAATGGGTAGAATACCTGCAAAGTTTTAATTTTGTATTAAAACATATAACTGGTTAATCAAACAAAGTAGCAAATGCCTTAAGTAGAAAAAACATTTTTGTTCAAGAAAGTCAAATTCAAGTGTTGGGTTTTGATTTCCTTAAAGAGTTATATGAGAAAGATCTATATTTTAAAGAGGCATTTGAAGCTTGTAGAAATCCTGTTTTGTTAGATTTTGGGCTTCTGTGGAAGTTTTTTGCAGTGGTATGATCCGGATTGTCCACAGTTTTTTGTTCATTGTGTCGACGTTTTAATAATACAACTTTTTTAATAATTAATTAAAATTATATAATTAATTTTTATTAACAAATGTATTAATTAAATAAAATAATTTTAAAAATTCATATTAAATAATTAATAAAATTGAAAAATAAACTAAACTAAAATTATTCAATATGAATAGATAAATTAAGGATTCATAATTAAAATTAATTAAAATCTTGAGCTAATTTTGAAAATTAAATAATTAATTAAATTAAAAAATGAAAAAGGAAAAAGAAAATTTTTTTTGAAAATCAGTGTTCGCCTGAGTAAGTTAGGGTTCTTGGTTTATTTATATCCAGGTTCATGTCTCCTTCTCTCAATAATCTTTCATTCATTTTCTATCTTTCTGATTTGTCCTGATGATGGACCCCCTTTGGGGTTTGAAACGTCGACACAATGAACAAAAAACTGTGGACAATCCGGATCATACCACTGCAAAATCTTGTTTTGTTAGACATAAGCAAGTGGCTGGATTATTTCCTGCAAGAGGGACCGTTGTTTAAAAGAAATCAATTGTGCATACCAAGTTGTTCTATGAGAGAGAATTTGATCAAGGAGAAACATAGTGGAGGACTTGGAGGGCATTTTGGTGCAGACAAGACTTATGAACAGTTGAACAGGTTTTGTTTTTGGCTGAAAACGAGGTCTGAAGTGGAAAGGTATGTGAAAAATTGTAAAGTCTATCAGTACACAAAGGGAAGGAGTCAAAACAAAAGTTTGTATGTTCAATTACCTATTCCAGATAGGCCTTGGGATATGGTAAGTATGGACTTTGTTTTAGGTTTACCAAAAACTCAAAGAGGATATGATTCAATTTATGTAGTAGTTGACAAATTTTCAAAAATGGCACATTTTATTCCATGTTATAAAACCAGTGATGCTACTCATATTGCTAATCTGTTTTTAAGGAGATTGTAAGATTACATGGGTTACCTAAGAGCATTGTTTCAGACAGAGACACCAGATTTACATTTCTGGAGGACATTGTGGAAGAAGCTTGGAACTCAATTAAGTTTCAGTTTTGCTTATCATCCTCAGATTGATGGACAGACTGAAGTTGTAAATAGAAGTTTAGGTAATCTTTTGATAAGTCTTGCAGGTGAACATCCAAAATAGTGGGATCAAGTATTGGCACAGGTAGAATATGCATATAATGATTCTCCTAATAGGAGAACAGGGCAGAGTCCATTCCATATAATTTATGGAATGCACCCAAGAGGAGTGTCTAAATTAAGAGACTTGGGAAAAGTTGAAAGGAGAAGTGCTAAACGAGAAGATTTTGGTACAGAAGTTCAAGCAATACATGAACAGGTAAAACATCAACTACAGGACATCAACATAAAATACAAGGGCAAAGTAGATATGAAGAGAAGAGAAGTTAATTTTGAGGTTGGAGATTTGGTTTTAGCACACTCGAGGAAGCAAAGATTTCCAAAAAGGGAGTATAATAAACTAAAGTTTGAGAAAATTGGACCATGCAGAGTCTTGAGAAAATTTTCTGCAAATGCATATGAAATTAAAATACCCCCTGATATTGGAATATCTCCAATTTTTAATGTTGCTGACTTAAACAGGTATGAAAAGGAACATGCAGATAACACAATAGAGGAATTGGGTAAAACAATTATCTATAGCAAAGGAATTGAAGCCAGAGAGGATTTTGGACAAGAAATTGTTGAAAAAAACAAGAGGACAGGAGTATTTTTAGTATTTGGTCAAATGGAAGGATCAACCAATTGTTGAAGCTACTTGGATGAT
>APFE031069672.1:9075-28239 GCA_000404065.3 Pinus taeda
TTTTGTGCATGATTTTCGCACATGTGTTTTGGACGCGATGGTTTTCGGTCCATGGTATTGGATCGATGGTTTTTTTTGGTCCATGGTATTGGACGTGATGGTTTTTCGGTCCATGGTATTGGATGCTTCAGCATGTATAAATATGTATTGTAACATTGAAAGGAACATAATGAAAAATCAAGCTGGTAGTCTCGGTTTTGAGATCCAGTGGGAAATCTCTGTGTATATGTGTTATGCTCTCACATTTTTATTTTTCCTGTGATTTAGAATTCGTATGCAGGTAATTTCTGTACGGGGTTAAAACTTACAGTGGTGTTCTTCCTGAAC
Source organism: Pinus taeda (assembly GCA_000404065.3). Taxonomy (NCBI): domain Eukaryota; kingdom Viridiplantae; phylum Streptophyta; class Pinopsida; order Pinales; family Pinaceae; genus Pinus; species Pinus taeda. Next base: position 9,403 of record APFE031069672.1, read on the forward strand.
AAATGAGGTATTAGGGCATCCTTCACACCATCTAGGATGATCAATCTCGCCCTCATATCCAAATCCTCGTACACTTCCTACTCCTTTGGGTCAGTTGGCTTTTTGATGGATTTCTCGGTAAACTCCCAGATCCTGTTGACCTGCAAGACCAACTTGATCCTTTCCTTCTATGGAATATAGTTGGACAACCCCTCCAACATGTCCTCATACCAGATACCAACCTACAACTTCGACATTGCCACCTACAATGTGACCAACTCCCTCTTAAGTTGTAATTCTTTGTGCACAACTCTGACTCACTAACTTCCAAAGTAGCTTGGACAGACTCTGATACCATGTTGAATTTCCACGATCTTGGCTCTAGGTTAGAATCGTAAAATCACTGACACTACCAAACCAATAATCTCCACGAGAACTACTTTGCACAACAGAAAATATAAAGTAATAAATCACATATGCACAAGTATACACCTTTTTTACATTTTCCAACCCAACTTCATTATATTAAACCAAATCTGAATAATACAACAGTCTATGGAATACAAGATATAATGAAAATATTTGTTGTAGTTTCTATGTCGTATCTTGTCTTGTCGATCCTTCACTTTTGTACTGCTCACTAGTTGCGCCTTAGTCCTTCATATGACAACACATCGAGACTCCAGGAGGGCTGCCACCTAACACTGTTGAAGTCACTTTTTCTGCATGTACACAGGCTCATCAATCTGCTCTCTAGGTTGGCCAATTCCCGAGCTCCAATCTTCCAGGCTAGCAGTCACCTTTGTCCATCAAAGTACCGCATTTCGGGACCAATCTTCGCCCAACCTTCAACTCCTCTTCGTCGCTTCAAGATAGACCATGCTCTCTAAATCCAAGTATGATACCAACATAACTAGAGCCTCTAGGTTTGAGTCTTGCCTCCCATCCTGGAACAAGACCTCAAACCCTTTCTTCTCGATCATCGAGACAAAAATAACACTATATTTGAGTCCTCATACGAATAGTACATCCTGGAACCACATCACTCGTCCTGTCTCCATTCTGAATGGCACAACTCCTGATTCTCAGATCTCATTTTGACTCTTGTCGCCCAACACCATGTGCAAATTCAAGTCCGATTCAACTAGAGTCTCAAAAACCTCATGTGACCATGTCATATGTTTCGTCACACCACTGTCCACGTACCATCCATCCTCATCGATAGTACCATGCGAGGAATGAGATATCATGGCAAGTTACTCCTCCTCCATTCTCCTGGTGAGATCGTCTATCTCATAAGGAATGGAAACATTGACGACCTGCTTTCCTTTCTTCATCTTGTCATCTCCCTTCTTCTTCAATGAACATTTTGACGAAAAATGACCCATCTCGCCACAATTGAAACACTTGACCTTACTCAAGTCCTTCTTTTGCTTATCCTTCATTCACGCTGCAAGTGCCATGTCATCATTGAAAGTCTTCTTATTTGGATGAATATCCTCATCTCGCAATTCTTCTTGAATGAAGTTGTCCCGCAACTTATTCCATTCTGGCAACTTTTCTCTAGCAACAATCCCTTTGATGAAGGGCTTCCATTCCTCGGTGAACCCTTTCAAAGCAATCCTCACCATATCTCCATCTGAAATAATGACACTGACGATAACAAGCTCATATTTGACCTGAGATAATCTCATCAGATACGAAGTCACTCCTTCACTCTTTATCATCTTGGTGGAATTCAACTTATCCTCCATTACCAATACTTGGTTTTCGTTCTTATTTTGGAACAAATTATGAAGAGCCATCCACATCTCATGTGCGGTGTTCTTCCCAAACAAATGAGGTATTAGGGCATCCTTCACACCATCTAAGATGTTCAATCTCACCCTCATATCCAAATCCTCATACACTTCCTACTCCTTTGGGTCAGTTGGCTTCTTGATGGATTTCTCGGCGAACTCCCAGATCCTGTTGACCTACAAGACCAAATTGATCCTTTCCTTCCACGGAATATAGTTGGACAACCCCTCCAACCTGTCTTCATACCGGATACCAACCTACAACTTCGACACTATCAGCTATAATGTGACCAACTCCCTCTTAAGTTGTACTTCGTTGTGCACAACTCTGATTCACTGACTTCCAAAGTAGCTCAGACACACTTTGATACCATGTTGAATTCCATGATCTTGGTCTAGTTTAGAATCTTAAAATCACTTACGCTACCAAACCAATAATCTCAACCAGAACTACTTTGCACAGCGGAAAATATAAAGTAGTAAATCACAGATGCATAAGTATACACATTTTTTACATTTTCCAACCCAACTTCATTATATTAAATCAAATCTGAATAATACAACAATCTATGGAATACAAGATACAATGAAAATCTTTGTTGCAGTTTCTGTGTCTTATCTTTTCTTGTCGGTCCTTCACTTTCGTACTGCTCACTAGCTGCCCCTTAGTCCTTCATATGACAACACATCGAGACTCCAGGAGGGCTGCCACCTAACACTGTTGAAGATTGATAAGGATATAGCTATGGGTGGATGTGTTACTGAAGAGCAATCTATTTCCCGTGCTGAGTATCTAGACTTAGTCTATTCACAATCTGGCACGTTGTATGAAATGTTTCTTGATGCTCCGAGACCATCTTCGAATCTGACAACATCAAAGTCTCCTGATGTACCACCTGTTGATGGTGTAATTGGTTCCATGTCTCAGATTTCCACGAAAGCTTCTTCGACGTAGAAATCTGTTTCGAACACTGGTTCTAATACTCCTTCGAAAAATTCTTCATGTCTTGGTAAAAATTTTGAGGTACATGTTGTTCAGTCTACCACAACAAATAAGGCCTCTAAAGGTAGGAAAAAGGGAAAAGCTAAAGCAAAATTCGTTGCCCCAAACCAAGACCCTCCTAAATAATTTGCGAATGATGCTTCTAAAGGAAAGCCAAAATATCCTTGCCTCATCTGTGAGGAAGATCATTACACCAAGGATTGTCCCTGACGCTCTGAAGTTAATCGCTTGTTGAAAGGGACTCCGGTTGTCTTAAAATAACATTTTCCATCTCAGCAAACAAAGTTCGTAGACTAACCGCAATCCTCTTCCTCTTCTGGTTCTCGGGTTTTCATGATGAAAATTTCATCACCTATTTCGATTGCTAGTCAAACAAAGGACTATCAAACCACACGCAAGAAGACGATGGAGAAAGAAGTCACCGATATTTCATCTACTTCTACTCTGTCCAGTTCTGGTCCACTCCATATTGAGTGCCCTAACAGTGAGTCTGTAATCCGACCACCTCCCAAAGGTGTCCTTCAGAAATTATCTGTTAATTTGAGTTCTAGAGTTGCACAACACTACAATATTGTTGAGGATTTAGCTCAAGCACCTTCATCGATGTTTGCCTTGGAGGTTCTCCAATCCTGTCCAACGCAACAGCAACCATTGTTTTCTGCTATAGGTTCATCTTCGTCATCAAATTTCTTTTTTGATACAAGTTCTTATTAAAGGAAAGATGGTCCATTGGATTGTTAATGATGAAGCTGATTCTACCTGCATCATGTATGTATCGTGTTGGAAGGCCATTGGCTCTCCTTCTCCTAACCAGAAAGAGGATCCATCGAATTGTTAATGATCAAGGTGCTTCTACCTGCATCATGTATGTTTCGTGTTGGAAGGCCATTGGCTCTCCTTCTCTGAACCAGTCCCCGAACACCTTGGAATCCTTTGACGGGAGAGGCTCACATCCATACGGTATTCTCACGAACTTGTCGATTAAATTAGAAGGAAAGACCGTTGAATTAGAAGTATAAGTTGTAGATGCAAATCTCAAGTACAAACTTCTTCTCGGGTGATGCTAGACCCATGCTATGTTTTGTGTGGTTTCTTCTTTGTTTCGGGTGCTTTGTTTTCCTCACGAAGGAAAAATCATCACCGTTGATTGAACAACAACGTCCCTTACATGGGAAATTCTGAGATTCCTTATGAGAGTGTGGGGGCAGGTCTCTTCAAAGACTATGATTTAATAGGTACTTTTACTCTCCCACCTCTGAATATTACTTCAATCAATATGATCTCTGTTTCTATGGATCTTTGGATTATTCCTACCTTGGATCAAATTGATTCATTTGGCGATGCTATGCCTTTAATTCCATTAGAGAAAAATTGTCAAGAAATTGTCTCAGCTTCAATGGTCGCTTCAGAAAGTCATATTGTTTTTAGTATGAACCTGGAAACTTATGTGCCATCTCCTTGGCTTGGTTCCTGGGATTATCCGGATCCTTTGAATGAGACATTCCCCACCAATGAGAGTATCATTGGGGTCATGTCTCTAGACGAAACTCCATGGAACGGTCTCCATTTCGTTCTTCATTTCTTCCCAACCTCGGTGAGATGCCTTCTTGTTTTGAAGCGTTTGTTTCTCATTGTCCCACGCATCCACTTCAAATACCTATCCTGGTACATGAAGTCTTATCGGAGGGTAATATGGGGAACATCACTACTACTATGCCTCTTGACATTTCCATTAAACCTGGTATTATCGAGACCATTCATATTGGGGTTTCCTATTCTCCAGATGAGATCAGGGTTTACATTCAAACTTTTAAATAATTTCGAGACGTCTTCACATGGTAATACGAGGAAATGCCTGGTATTGATCCAACAATAGTGGTGCATGAGATACCGACTTACCCTGGTGCCAAGTCTATTTGCCAACAGCTTCATCCTATGCATCCTCGAAAGGGTGTTGCTATTAAAGTAGAAGTAGAGAAGCTTTTAAAAGCAAGTTTTACTTATCCTATCCCGTTGACAGATTGGGTGTCCAACATTGTCCCTGTTGCCAAAAAGCAGGGCACGATCCGTGTCTGTGTTGATTACTGCAATATCAATTACGCATGTCCTAAGGACAATTATCCCACTCCATTTATCGATAAAATCATTGACGAATGCGCTGGGAGTGAGATTTTCTCGTTCATGGACGGTTTTTCTGGCTATAACCAGATTAACATTTTATTTGTTGATCAACATAGAAAAACCTTTATCTATCCATGGGGTAATGTATCTTACAAAAATCTTCCTTTTGGTTTAAAGAATGTTGGCACTACCTTCCAACGAGCAATGTCTTATGCATTTCACGACATTCGACACATTGTTCATCCTTACCTTGATGACTTACCAGCTGATTATGCTAAGCATCGTGACCATCCGGATCATTTAAGATCCATATTTTTGTGATGTCAGCATTATAACATCCGTCTCAATCCACACAAGTGTGCACTTGTGTTTTGTGTTGAGTTTGGCTGACTCTTGGTTTTTGTAGTGTCCCGTGAAGGTATCCAAATTGATCCTTTAGAATTTGAGGCCATTGTCAACTTACCCCCCTGCCCCCCTACATCATTGTTGCAATTACAAAACCTGGAGGAAAAGGCTAATTTTCTTCGTTGATTCGTCCCTAATTATGCCGAACTCGCCAAGGGTTTTACTCGCTTACTAAAGAAGGGGATCCCTTTAATTTGGGATGAAGTTGCCCAGAAATCCTTCGATGCTTTAAAAGACACTTATCAATAATCCTTCACTGCATCCCCCTGATTATCGACGCGATTACTTTATATACGTCATTGCAGCTGATAATACTATTGCTATGGTGTTAGTTCAGGACGATGACGATGGTAACGAGCACATGGTTTATTATTTAAGCCGAAATATTCTCGATATTGAGTCTCGATATGCCCATGTCGAGAATCTTGCCTTGCCAGCAGTGCATGTACTCCTCCAGTTACCGGGTTCACCTACACTTTCCACCTGGCCTGTTATTTAATTTTTTCTCTGTCATGGTGGCGTGGCAAGAGCAGGTGTACCATGGATGAATGTACACCTTGGGCTCCTCCAGTCAGCGACGGCATCGGTTTCAGATGGATGCTCCAAGGGTCGAGTGTTAGTGTGTGGTTTGTACATTCGTTTACTCGGGCGATATGGCTCATTCATACCATTATGCCTTGGCGCTTGACTCCACTCCACTCCACTTGCTGCCGCGCCAAACCTACCTGCAATCCTATGTTTGCAACCCATGGATTGAGAGTAGGAGCTAGTTTGCTCCACCTCCAGCTAGTTTGTGTTGTTCTGTAAGTGCCTATAGGTTTTATTTTCTCATGTTTCTATTTGTTTTGTGTATTGAAAAGGCTTCATGCATACAGTGACAATTTCCTTTTTTTATTGCATGCAATCCGAATGGAAGAGAATGGGCACAGTTGAAGAATACTGGTTCGCATTGTGGGATGGCTGCAACTACTCAAATTTCTTATCACCAGCATGGTTTACTGGGTAAGCCTCGAAGGCCTTGGCTAGAGTTGTTTGTAGAGTGTTCAAATGTTCATTGAACTGCTGTCTCAAGGGTTTATAGTCTGTGCCCTTTATTCTTTTATGTTTCCAGTTTACCGGGAGGGTTCCTAATGTACCTAGAATGGAAACTCCTCTACGGCTTTCCTTCGATGTTTGGGGTTTGAGGCTGCAGGCTTCCTGGCCTGAGGATTGTCTATTTTGACACAGGTCCAGACTTAGGTCACCTTGGATTAGATCTATTGTAATTATGAGAAAATCTGTTGAGTTCGATGTAATTTTGTATAAGTTATTCGGGGTGAGCCGCCCTTGGACACTACTCTGGTTATGAGTTGTAGTTTTTTTCTTTGATTTGTCCGATTTGGTGAATTCTTGTGTATGGAAAAGTATACATATATTTTCTTAAATAAATACATTCCACTTGGCAGAAGCCGAGTCCTTTGTGGTTTTCACCATGAATGCTTTTGGGACTCAGTTTTCTGGGTTTGAGTAAAATTCGAAATGATACTCCATCGAATTTTTATTTATCATGACAACTCTGAGACACTTGGTTTGTATTCAGTTTCTATACTTATGCTTATCTTGAGATGCAGGTTTTTGTTTAATCATGTCCTATATCGAAAATAGTAGGAACTGAACTATCCAAATGTCATCAGAATTTTTGTTTTTAATAGTCATTTGGTCATTCGATTATCTGGGTATTTCTTTTACAATGTTATTCATTCGGTTCGCCTCAATTCTGCGGCAAGTCAAACTATGTCCGCCTGTAGGTTGACACAGCTCACTGATTGGAAAACCCTCTCAATGTTTCTTTCCATACCCACGTGGAAAGGGTCCTCTAGAAGCTCGGGTTCCCTTGTCTGGCACCGTTGTTGTAATGGCATACTCTTAGCACTTAATGTATTGCAGTTAGCTATCTGTCTTTTTTTTTTTAATTAAAATGTACACGAAACCCTAATATGAACCTGGGGTTTAAAGAAAATGGTCGAACTTACAGTTAACTCTGAGATTTTATTATATTCTTTTCTTAGAGCATTGCAGTCTTCTTTTCCATTTTTAATATGCAATTCTATAAGGTCGAAATAATATTGGCTTTGTTTCAGCTTCACTCGGTTATTCCGATATTCTCAAATGTAATCTTTTATTTTTGTTTTACAAAATAGTTTTCTATGAGTTAAGCTCCATTTTGTCGTTGTATCCATTCGTTGATTGGGCTAAACCTTAGGCTCAGCTCCTACTCCTTAGTTTCATTTCATGTTTTCCCTTTACCCAACAGATATTCCCTGATTATCTTGCCTTGCTTTAACGAATAAGAAAAAGGACATTCTTTCATCTTACAATACCTTGATAACCACAGAGAAATAAACCGTAGCTCTACTTCTCAATTCTGAACAAATCGCAGGAAGATAAGCTAACAAATTATCCGGGTAACAGAGAAATAAGTCGTAGTCCTACTTCTCGATTTTGAATAATTCACAGAAAGATAAATTAATAGATTATCTGGGTAGCAGAGAAATAAACCGTAGCTCCACTTCTCAATTTTGACAATTCGCAAAAGATAAACTAACAGATTCTCCGGGTGATTTCCTCTAGTTACCTGGTCTCTCCAGCGGTAAGGACTCCTCAGAGGTTCACCTGGTACACTGTTGTTTCTTGACCACCCAACCACGAGATTTGTCTTTCAGGACCAGAATCTCCCCATTAGCTGTCTTGCAGGATCACTATTCGCAGCAAGAACTCTTGGACCTTGTGCTTGGCTATCTGGTCATCACTAGACTTAGCCTTTACTCTCCTCTGCCTGTCTCTACAGTGCATATTTTTGCCTCTACCCACTTCCTTTTCTTTAGAAGCCTTTCAGTTAGGGGAGGCAGTTAGGGTTGCAATCTCAACAACTATTTCTTTCCAACTTCCTCCTCAGAAGTTCCAATATTATTTCCAAAAACATTATATATATATTATAATATATATATAGTATATATATATATATATATATTATATATATATATATATTATATATATATATATTATATATATATATATTATATATATATATATATATATAGATATATATATATATATAAAAGACAATAACCAGAGTATTAAATTTTCAAACAACTAACAATGTCGTATTTAGTTCCGTCTTTTACCACAATAAAAATCAAATATTTACATTTTTTCGGGGCATCACATCTCCCCCTCCTGAAATTGGACATCGTCTCGATGGCTTCCGACCCTGAACAACCCTGGGTAAGCTTGTTTCATAAGCTCTTCATCTTCCTAGGTGGCCTCATCAGGCCCAAAGTACTTCCACTGCACTTTAACTTGGGTGATAGCTCGCTTCCGCAACATGACTTCTCTCTAGTCGAGGATGTTCAGCGGTTCAACCAAGATTTCTCCTTCTGGTTCGACCTGCAACATGAAACATCCTAAATCAGTTTTGTTTTAAAGGTAAAACACTTAGACTGATGTACCGGAGATACTTCTCACCTGTATATCTTGCCATCTGATAACATGTTTAGGATCATAAACATATTTTTTCAACGCAGAAACATGGAAAACATTATGAACTCGTATGTGACTTGGCAAGGCGAGCCGGTAAGCCACTGGCCCAATTCTTGCTAAGACTTGAAATGGTCCACAAAATCGAGGCGCCAACTTAGTCCAACCGTTCCATTGTAGCGTGCTCCTTTTTGCTCGTATTCTTACATACACATGGTCACCGACTTGGTACTCCTTGAATCTTCTTTTCCGGTCAGTAAAGCTCTTTTGCCTGTCCTGAGCTGCTTTTAAATTGGAGTGCACCTTCTTAACCATGTCCTCCATCTCTTTAAGCATTTCGGGCCCTAACATCAATTTGTCTTCCGGTCCACCCCAACTTAAGGGTGTGCGACACTTCCGCCCATACAGTACTTCAAACGGGCTCATCTTCAGTGATGTATGATAACCATTGTTATACGCAAACTCGACTAAGTGCAGGTAATCCTCCCACTTGGTTGGTTGTTGCATTACATATGCCCTTAGCATGCCTTCCATCACCTGGTTCACTCGCTCTGTTTGCCCATCAGTCTCAGGGTGGTATGCTGTACTGAAATTTAGCTGCGTCCCTAACTCAGTAAACAATGTTTTCTAAAAGACCAATGTAAATTTAACATCACGGTCTGAAATTATTGTTTTTGGTAGCCCATGAAACTTAAATATATTCTGCATAAAAATATGGGCGATCTGTACCGCTCTATAAGTAGACTGCACAGGTATAAATTGTGCTGATTTAATTAACTTGTCTGCCACCACTGTGATGGAGTCGTTATTTTTCCTTGTCTTGGGTAAACCGGTTATGAAGTCCATAGAAATGGTTTCCCACTTCCATTTTGGAATAGGTAATGGTTGTAACAACCCTGCAGGCTGTTGATGTGCTGCCTTAATTTGTTGACACTCTAAACAGCGTGCCAAATACTCCACCACATCTCTTTTCATGCCCGACCAGTAATATTCCTTTCGAAGTGACGTGATCGTTTTCTGGTATCTGGGATGTCCATCATAGTGACTTTTGTGAAATTCATCCAAAATAAAGTCTTTAATGTTGTTTTGATTGGGCACATACAGCCTTTTCCTGTAATACAGCATTCCAGTATCGTCCACCACATAATATTGATGATTTTCTTTGTTGATTGACTGTTGTACCTGTTGTTTTATTTGTTGATAAATGGTATCTTGCTCTGCTGCTTTTTTAATCATATCTTCGAAAAGAGCTTTTCCATTTGCTACAGGAAATTTCATATAAACATTGTAATTTACGACTTAGGGTGTCCGCCACTCGGTTCTCTTTCCCTTTCAAATGTTTGATTTCAAAATCAAAACCACTTAGGAAGTCCACCCATCATGCTTGCCTGGCATTTAAAGTAGGCTGGCTAAAATAATTGGTCAAACTGTGGTGGTCTGTCAACAATAAAAATTTCCTTCCCATAAGGTAATGTCGCCACATCTTTAAGGCCTGTATGACAGCCGCCAATTCTAAGTCATAAGCGGAATAATTCTGCTCATGTTCTTTCAACTTTCTTGACTCGTAAGCAATTACCTTCCCTTCTTGCATCAACATGCCTCTTACACCTTCCTTACTTGTGTCAGTGCACACCACATAGTCCTTATTAGGATCAGCTATGATCAGAATGGGCGTGGTGGTGAGCAAGCGTTTAAGCCGCTCAAAACTTTTTTGGCATTCCGGGGTCCATCTGAAAGCTCTTCCCTTTTTCTGCAAGGAAGTGATAGGATATGCTATTCTTGAAAATCCTTCTACAAATCGTCTGTAATAACTGGCTAATCCCATGAAGGACCTGATGTCTGCGACATCTTTCGATACAGGCCATTCCAGTATGGTTTTTATCTTTTCGGGATCTACCGCAATCCCTTCCTTCGTGATTATATGGCCCAGATATTGTATTTCTTCCTTGAATAAATCACACTTGCTGAACTTGGCATATAACTAGTGTTCTCAGAGGGTTTGCAACACTAATCTGAGGTGCTCCTTGTGCTCTTCCATAGTGCGAGAATATATTAGTATGTCATCAATGAATATCAGCACAAATCTATCCAAATATTGATGAAATATGATGTTCATTAAGCACATAAAAGTTGTGGGGGCATTAGTTAACCCAAAAGGTAGCACCACAAACTCATAATGCCCATACCTTGTTCTAAAAGTTGTTTTAGCTATGTCCTCTTCCTTAATCCGGACTTGGTGATACCCTTATCGCTCAAAATATTTCAACATTATACCCTTTTATGGAAAACCACAATGATTTCCGATTGCAACCCTGTGACCTATATACTAACTCATAAATTACTGGGGGGGAATACTCCAAATGAATTGTTATCCTGCAGGAGTTTGATTTGGAATTTACTGCTGAAAAATTAAATAAATTGCTCATTTTTGCTGAGTTGATCTGTGCCCTTCTGTCTACAAGCACCTAGACTGATTTTACTGAGCAAATTCTCGATGAAACTTTGTTTCTGATTAGCACTCTCAACCCTTGGTATGGAGATCTTATCGTTTATCTTCAAACCCAAACCTTCCGATCTGATTTGTCTCGATCCAACGGACTCCGCATCCGGCATCAGTCCCAACCCTATCGGATCCTTGGTGATACATTGTATCGGGTCAGTGTGGACTATGTTCTTCGCAGGTGTCTCACCCAAGAAGAGGTTGAACATGTCTTGAATGATTTCCACACTGGTGTCGTGGTGGTCATATGTTAGGCAATGCCACCGCTCAGAAAATTCTCCACGCATGTTATTTTTTGGCCTTCTATCTTCAAAGATTGTATTCTAGCTGTCCAAAAATGCCATATTTTCAACCGCAAACATCACGCCGCGCCCGCACCCTTACACCTAGTAGTTATTATTTTCCCATTCGCTAAATGGGGCATTGATTCCATGACATGTAACCCTCGCTCGGCCGGGGGGCATGGTTATGTAATCGTCGTCATCGACTATTTTGCTAAATGGGCTGAGGCGATGCCTACATACAATTCTGACGGTATCACTGCTACTTAGTTCCTTTTTAACCACATCATACATGATGGAAGAGCTGATTAGTACATGATGTCAGAGATGACTGCTCAGTTGGTCCTTCGTCATGATAGCTCAATTCCTTATTATCCACAGGCCAATGACCAAGTTGAAACAGTTAATAAAGTTTGATTACTATGCTTCAACGTACCATTAGGAAGCACAAAAAGGATTGGCATTTAATGTTATTCTCAGCTCTCTGGGCTTACAGAACTTCTACTAGGACAACCATTGGATTCACTCCATTTTAGCTGGTGTATGGTTTACGAATGTGAAATCCCCTCGCTCAAATTAACTATCAAACTTCTTCCAAGTACCTCGCCTGAAGAGGAGTGGCTACTGTATCTTCAGAGGCTTGACGAGACTCGTCACATTTTACTGCGATGGTCATCAAAGCTCAAATGAAATAGGTCAAAGCTCATTTTGACCAAACCATTTCTCCTCGCACTTTTGTTGAAGGTGAATTGGTACTTATTTACGATCAAGCCAACAATAAATTTGGAGCAGGAAAGTTCGAACCCATGTGACATGGGCCCTACATCGTTAAGCGTGTCTTACAAAAAGGTGCCTACAATCTATGTGATTATGAGGGAAATGCATTGTCACAACCCTGTAATGGGTTGTATCTGAAGAAGTATTATGCGTGAAATTTGTGTAATGACTTTTGTACATTAGTGTGTTAATTCATTAGTGTGCGTTTTTTATTTTTGGTGTGTTTGTTTGCTTTGCAAACATGTGTTTTTCTACTTACCCTATGTTCCACTCAGTTTGCAAAGGTTGTCAAGCCATTATGTTGGTTTTGATGATGGTGCTTGTCGTAGCACACGAAACTTGTCTTCCGTAGCATAGGTACTCTATGACCTTAAGGGCGAGATGATTAACTTACAAGGTATATGCCTTGGTCAAAAAACCAATAATATTGTTGAATACAATGCAGTTATTGAACTCTTGTCAGAAGTAGTTGTTCTTGGCATTAGGGATTTAGTTGTCAAGTTGGATTCACAATTCGTTGCGTTACAGTTAAACAATCATTACTCAGTGAGAAATCCACAAATATTGCGTATGCATCTACGTGTTAGATGACTGGAAAGAAATTTTAATTTCATCACATATCAACATATTCCACGTAATTTAAATACATTAACAGATGCATTAGAAAATTTTGTTCTTGATAGGCATTTGCGTCATGTATAAAATTGATCATATTATGGACACATAAGTAGAAAATAAAACATGCATATATATCTATATATAATATATATATTATTTGAATACAATTGCATTTATTGAACTCTTGTACAGAAGCAGTTTCTCTTGGCATTAGGGATTTTAGTGGGTCAGTTGGGTTCACATCCTTGTTATGTTATAGTTAAACAATCATTACTCAGTTTGAAATCTAGAAATATGCGTATGTATCTACATTTTAGATTATTGGAAAGAATTTGATTTCATCACATAATCAACATATTCTACTAATTTAAATACATAACAGCTGCATTTGCAAATTTTTTCTTGATAGGGCATTTGTGTCATTTATAAACTAATGATATTATGGACACATCGTATAAAATAAAACACACACCCAACACACACAGATATATATAATATTATTATATATATATATATATAATAATATATATTATATATATAATAATATATAATAATATTATATATATAATATATATATATTATCTATATATAATATAATATATTAATATATTGCACCTATTAGAGTGTTTACATGAGGATATCAAAAAATAGAGTGTTCTGGGACACTTGGTTTTCAAAGCCTACAAAATGTGTAAAAGAGTTAGAAAGGCTATTAGCCTGCATGGTGCTCATGATAGCAAGAGACCTCTTTGATCACTCAGCCTAACAGTCGACACAGTCTCGCAAATACTCCCATTTTGTGTCTCTGCCAATGCAGTGGAACATCGTCAATAGTGGCATACTCTAGGACTCCTCGAGTTATTGCCTCCAAATTGCGCTCCATCTTAGCTAAGGGGTCTGCCCCTTCTTCATAGTCTACGCCCACTATCTGATGAGCAACTCGCCATGCTATTGGCGACATGCCTGGTGGTTTCTCTAGTCCCACATATGCACATTTATAACAAGTCAAGTCTTAGTTTACACTTTTACAAAAAAAACATAAAACTTGAAAAAATCCAAAAAACAATTTTTTACTTGCATTGGTCCACTGTTCTCCTGGTGGCAGAGGTAGATCTAGATCCCACTTGAAATCTGTGCCAGAATAAGCATAGTCGTTTACCATGAGTAGTTGGCATTCTAGCCAAGTGAAAAATTGTGGTGGGGAATGCATACGCCGATCCATTCGTCCTCAAGGAATGGGTTGACTCCATCTCACTAGTCTCGGATCTCAAGGGGCAGGATCTGGTACCTCTGCCCAGTGACACTAGAATAAAGGCACTCGCTCTAAAAAGAATGTCACTAGTATTGATCCGAACCCAAATTTCTTCAGGTGTCCGTGCTTCCCCTTGGTTAGTTACCTTTACATATTTGTTAGAAGGCCTCCACACCAGTTAAATATGGTGGGAGTCAAACATGCAATAGCGTACTAGAACTGGGATTTTGAAGCGTCATGCAAGGCTTGTGTGCCGGATACATATGCCATAGTGAGCAATATCTTTCTCAAGACGAGGTTTTTGGTGACTGTTGCTATCTTCACATTCCCTCCATTGGTCATTTCGGCACCTAGACAATGCCTTTGGATTAGAGTCCTTGTACTTTCACCTCCTTGGCAAGATCCAATGAGTTGGATCGTTGCCCCTCGTTGGGACAACCCTGACGAAGTAGATATCCATCTCCTCAAGTTCTAGTTCCTGACCTTTTATGAATAATATCTCTCGATCTACATCTTAGAGACTGATCAAATAGGGTATCAATTCTATTTGAGCCCTTAACCCTGTAGTCTCGAAGAACTTTAGTAGCCCGCAATTCCTTCGAGTGTTTATGCATTCAGGATTCTGAGTTGCTTGGTGGTCTTTGGCCTCATGGCCTCTGTCCTTCCATTCCAAGACCATGATCTCCTGCAAAACATCATTTAACACCAATTAATGGTTTTTTCATGGATTAAAATCATAAAAATTTTCTTTAAAAGAGGGTTTTCCTTCAAAAAAATCGGCCTCGACGCCATCGCACCTGTTTTTACAAATAGAGTGATGTCATCGCGGGAGCCTTTGGACTCAAGCGCAATCATCGCGGGTCCGATAACCATACCTGCGATGATCGCCAGTGCCCTAAAATTAAAAATACTCCCTTATAACATAAAATTTATCGTTTAAAATGCAAAAAAAAGTGATAAAATGCAAGAGTAGGGATGGGCCTCTTACTTGCTGCAAACGGTTCGCGAAATGGCACCCTGGATCTCCCATAATGGCCACTTGAAAATCAAGAAAATTAGGGCACAAATTCACTTTCAAAGCTTACTATGGTAAAATGGTAAAAAAGAAAATTACTTTTGGTTATTTATAACTTTTACAAGTCATTTTTTCAATATTTTCATAATATTTTAATATATTTTTTTTCTCGATATCAGTGATGGGTGCATTTCTTTGTGTAGTTACAGGTACCTTCAAGTGAAAAGTGATCATTATTGATTGGTTCTTGCGAGTTTTATATTATCTCTTTTTCGGACTCATTAAATAAATGAAAAAGGAACCCCCTTAGAGTCATATTTTCCTATTTCTACGTTGGTTGTAGAGATGGGAGGGCGGGGGATGAGGGCAGTTATCTTGGCTGTCGAAAGAAAATTCCTGGATTCCACTGTTTCATGAAGCTAGGTTGTGAAGCACCCACTGGTTAACGGACTCATTAACCTGTAGACCCACGTTTAAGGTGGTGAACTCAACAATGAAGTCGATAACAAGAGTGGTTTGAGCTCTTTTCTGACTCTCAAAAATTGAAAAGATTGTCGACTACTTGTCATTTTGAACTTGCTAAAGTAAATGAATCGACGTCACCTCAGTAACGTTTGCCCCTTTTTTGGGCCGAGATTGACTATTTACGAAAAAGGTACACCTTGATTGACATGGTCAGGAGGTTTTCTCGAATATTGTTTTCTACCTTTTCGGAATTCGAGAGACAAATTACGAAAAGGGACATGATGGAGTTTTCTTTTTTGTCTTTTTTCCAAACTCTCTAAATGTGAAAAAGCTACCGATTTATTCTTATGTCGAACTCATGAAACTTTTATGACGAAAAAATCGTCACCATGATGAGACCAAGCTTCTCCTTCCTAGGGATCGTAAAACTTGCTAGGATGGATTCATTTGAAGAATGAACTTACATGACAAGTATATGCTATCCCCTTCAATATTGTAATAAAAATAATTGGGGTACTCGCTAGAAATAGCGAAGGAAAATGAAGATAAAATATCCTTTGTATAGGCAGCATGTCGCTCTTGAACATGACACTCTTCTGCTCTTGTGTCGAGTTTGGGATATCCTCACTTAGTCACTTGTCCTCCCAGGTTTAGGTGATCCGTTTTTCCTCTCATTTGACTATTCCATTTTTCATCATGACCTTTAGTCTTATGTCGAGTCAGATGCTGCCACACTCTAGAGTCGTGTCACCAATGTTCAAGAGAAGTCCAATATGAAGCTGTTATAGTCTTGAAAATTATTCCACTTTATTCCTTGTTTCGTGTCGATGATGGGGGATTCATCATTACCCTCCTTGAATGGGTCGCTTCCTGTCGACTTCAGCTCATTATCCAGGAATATGACTTAGGAACTCCCTTTCAATACCTTAGAGCTTGCATGCCTTAATGGTAAGTTCTTCGCATCCAATGACAGGTCTTCATCATTGACTTTCGATCGGGTGATTCTATGAGTGTTCAACTTTAGATTCATTATCACATTCACAAATTTTATTGTTGTACCTTGAGATTCATTGTCATTATTGGTGGTTTCTCTTGTACCTGATAACGGTCCACATCATTGGCCGGTAATCAAGTGGTTTTCTAGCATGTTCGACTTCAACACATGTATTCGCATGTTAGGATTCGTACGTTGATCGGATTGGCATGGAGCGCAAGACCCTGAGTCTTGTTTGTTATGACTCGGGCTACATGGAGTTATATGTCATTCATGATTGTACACATGTTTCTACCATACAAATGGTTGTGACCATATCGTGGGACTTTAAATTTATGATGATCCTCGTTATTTGGATGGTTGTGCCCATACCATGGATCTTTTCATATGGTCTTCATCATCTGTATGGTTGTGTCCATGTCATAGATTCATGTCTTGATCTTAGATATGTATGTGTATATGCGTCCTTGATTTGCAGGTCTCCTGACAGTGTGTGTCCTCGTCCTTGCAAGAGTTCGTAAAGCATCTCACCCATCACTCCTCATTTTTCCTTCATGCTTTAGGGGGCATCTGTTACACAATATTTTGTCACGCCTCCTGCACTTCCTTGTGACATACTCCGAAGTGTTGGAAACATGACCATTATATAGTATACTCATCAATGTATACAGCTCAAATCCCTCCTAAGACATTGTTTGGAAAATGCCTTGAGCTTTCTTTGAAGAAATAGCTCTTAAAACCCTAAAATGAGGATCATCACTCTTATTGGGCTTAAAAAATCGATGATCACCTGTTGCATTGTATGTGACCAGTAGTGGCATCGCTCTGTTCCCTTGCATACCCGCGATGATCCCAAAAAGGTAATTTTCCCAAAGAGGATGAGAAGCTTCGTGATCTAGAAGCTTCTAGAGCGACGAGCTGGAGGTTGTTTTGCATAGATAGGGTCGAATCCTCTCATCTTGGCCTTTTGGTCTTATCCCTATGAGTTACCTCCTTGAGATTAGGGCCTAATCATATCTTTGGAGAATTCCTAACTCCCTTTACCAACCTATGAATTCATCCTCTCCCATTCCCAAATCGTTGGTCTATGTCTATTTGCACCCTTATGATAAGCTTGTGCGTAGAGGTTATTCATTAGAATTGGAGGAGTGCTTGGAGAGTTCTTGGTTTGGACTTGGATTACCATTCAAGGAGAGCCTTTCAACATCAAGGCCTTGGTTGTAAGCTTCCCTTTATTTCCTAATAATATATAGTTGTTGGTTCATCTTCTCAAAATATATATGTTCATGTATTATTTGGCTTGACATTCCTTGATCAGTTAAGTAGGTTGTTAATTGGATTTTCTATTGGTTTTGACATGCTTTGTTGTCTCTTGATCACTTTTTCAAGTACATAAAAATTGAGAGAAGAAGGAGCAAGTCCGTGACACAAGCGATTCAAGGTTCTCAACAAGGGAAATTGAAATAGTATCAGAACGAGGTGGGCCATCTCTTTCATTCTTCTTTTCAATTATAACTTAGGAAGATGTCTAGTTGATTGTCACTTTAGTTGTTAAACTCACTCATTGGTCTAGAGGGATCATCTCTATCCACAAAGAGGATTAACCTTGACAACAAGGCCCCAACTGAAATTTTGGTGCTTCAAGATGCAAGCACAATTGGAAAGTGTTTTAAAAAATCACTCAAAATAAATGTAAAAAGTTACAAATTCAACTAAGAAACTACAATTATTATAATATACAACCTTTTTATAATTTACAACTATTTGACATATATGTAACCATATGGACTCATTAAATTTAGTTATTATCCCCCTATAAGTTAGATTTCCTATGTGTTAGTGTTTTATATAAGTTTTCACCTCTTACAAGTTGGATTTCCCATATATGGGTAAGGCGGTAAGAGAATATCCCTAATGTCGAGGCCATTTCCCTAACATATTGTGTGAGTTGAACTGTGGAGTATGAGGCACCCTTCAAGGAGAAGGCACCTACATGGTTAGAGGAAGAGTAGTAGTAGGAATGGGGGTAAGTGAAAAGCAAAAGGATAGGTGCGTAGAAGTGTAGGGACCAACCCTCTCTCTCTCTCTCTCTCTCTCTCTCTCTCTCTCTCT
>APFE031069672.1:28426-81353 GCA_000404065.3 Pinus taeda
ACCATAAAAAAAAATATTGGGAATTTAAATTTATTCAGCATTGTCTAACACATTCCTGAATTTCATTTCATTGAACATATCATGAAATTTACATATATTTAACTAAGGCCATAAATAAATCATAAAAAGTAATATTGCAACACATATGTACCGTTCACTATAAGATGAGACTCCACTTGATTTGCCATTACTTGTCTTCCCTTGTTGTCGGTCACCTCCGAGAGTGAATGATGACGTACTTGATCCGAATGCGATGTCCCACCAAGTAACCTCCCAACCTACTCCTTGGGTATTCTTCTTCCCTGCGGACCCCCGAGCTGTAATGGGGTTGTACAATGGAGGAATGCAATAGTTGGTAGAGGAGAGCACTCCTTGGCTCAAGAGCCCCCTCTCTAAAATCCTCTACCTCACCAAACTCACTATAGTTTCATAATCACTGCTCTGACATAGTTTCATCCATCCAACAATAGGGTTCCAAAAAGTCCCTTCTCCCATGGCTTGCCTCTTCTTTTATAGGAGTCCTCATAGGTGACACTTGGCATGTCATGCATAATTAATTATTTTTTTATAATTAAATAGTTTTATTATTGACCCACCCATGTGTCACTCTTTCATTAAGGGTCTCAAAATGATTTACTTAAATTTTAATTTAAAACTAATATTTTCCTCACCTCAACAAGATTTCTATTTCTTCTCCTAGTTTCCTCTTGATCCCCCTTTTTACTCCTTAATTTGTGTTCATTACTAAAGTCAATTAATGAGTCAATATTTGATCCCCTATTTACTCCCTAATTTAACTCAAGTTATCTCTTTGATGGATATTCTTATGTTGGTTGTTGCCACATGGAGGTTCTCTACATTTGTCTAAAATTTAATTTATTAATCTTATTTTAATTCACCATCCTCTTCTCTTAATTAGGTTTAACTTTTTTAGGATTAATCTTTATCCTTACAATTATGTCCCTCTTTCCTCTTTTACCTAATTAAACTACATAATATACCTACTATTTTCCAACATGGGAAGGGTAGAGTTTTTAAGGTAACCTATTTTATTTCTTCCTATGATCCTCTTAACCCAAGTTTTATTTTTGATTTAATTACCTTGGTTTCTAACATCATTTACCCTTGATGTAAATTTACCTAGTTTTCATTTCTTGATTATATTTATTAATTTATTTATTTTTAATGATTCCAAGGGTGCCAAGTTTGGTCGTGCCCTTCAAGAAATTCCCTTGAAGTTCCAAGGGTGCCAAGGGTGCCAAGTTGGTCGTGCCCTTCAAGAACTTCTCTTGAAGTTCCAAGGGTGCCACACCACTTTCCCTTCAAGCATTCAGTGATTACGAGAGGAAAGTATAGGTGCAACGTCATAGACCCCTATCATCTCTTATATTGCCTGCTATAGTGAGACTAAAGGTGTTGGGGATCAAGGAATCCACCTTGATGTGCGGCCCCCGGTAAAATCCTCATGAGCGACCCAACTTTGGGACCTGCCCTCATGACATCGCGATCTTCAAGGGGAAGGTGTTTCAACGTTTCTAGCCCAAGTCACAATGGGAGTGCTAGTGGGTGAGATCAGGTACACTATCCCACCCCTCCCATGTAGTTCCATCCACTTGTACAACCCCATCACCCATATGTGAGTCATTCGGCTAAGAAACTAATCTGTGGCTGCAACCACTAACATTTCATCAGAATATAGATAAACATATATAGCAGATTTCAAAATTGACTTTGAATTTCAAAGATAAAATAATATAATTTTTTTTTTCATCAAAGTAGTTGTTGTCAACTCATCATATGTGAGTGCCTCTGGTGGTTTCTTGCCATACTCAATAATCATCAATAACAAGGTTTCTCAGTGTTAGTCATTGTCATAATAACATCATTAACAACACCTAGTCATTCACATCATTGTTCATAGTAAGCCCGAACTAATGAAAGTAGGTAACATAGAGGACATGCATCATAGCTATCATCATCAAAACATCAATGGAAACATACATATCCATCAAGCTATCAACATCGTAACATCAATAGAAATATACCTATTTATCAAATTTATCATCATCATGATTTTAATAGAGAGCATACATATCATTTGCTGCCATCATCATCATAAATTCAATAAAGACCAAACTTAACCATTTAATGTTACAATCATCATAATACCAATAGATAGCATACATAATCATTCATGTTATCTTCATCATAATATCAATGGAGAACATACATAAACATCACAACCATCAATATCTCAATCACTAATAATAATAGCATCATGTGCCCGGATCCTCAACCTGAGGTTGTCAAAGAATAATGTGTGGGCCTTAGAGCTAAATACATGTTAGTGTCATATCACTGTCAGTCAACTAGAGCAGGAACTACAAGAAGTATACTTTGACATTATGGAAGATGGTATGGAAACTAGAACGACCTTCTACACAAATTGTTATAACTATGCATAGCTGGTGTCAGATAGATGATGCAGGAATCTCTACAGTGGTAAACATGCCATAACCTTTTCCCATAAAAAGGGTAGACAATATTGATATTAGATAGTTAATTATTTATACTAGATAGTTAATTAGTAGATTGGGTATTTTGATTAACTCTTGATGAGGAGCTATAATGATACATTTCGTATTTTGTTATTTACTTTAGAGCACCTGATTGGATAGTTAATAGTTTTCGCAATTTAATATCAACTTTGGTGTAGAAATTTTTATTTGACATCCACTTCATCATATATATTAGTGTTTTTTCTTTCATATTTTTGTTCTAGTTTTGTTTGATGTTGTTATCGGTTTATATGTTTTAAAAATCGTAAAATTAATGGAATATATTTTGTATTTTTCGTAGTTTCCAATCCTCTCTCAATTTTATGTCATATCATTTTCTCTTACCAATTTCTTGTCATTGTTTTTTCAACAATTGTTGAAACTATGGATTCAAATTCAAAGAAAAATAATGAATTTATTTTGTATTTTTTAATGCTTCTCGTAGTTTGCCAATGTTCTCCCAATTTGATGTCATATTGTTGGCTCTTACCAAATTTTTGCCATTGTTTTTTCAACAATTGTTGAAACTTTGAAAAATCAAATTCAAAGAAAAATATATTTTGTATTTTTTGTAGTTTTCCAATCCTCTCTCAATTTGATGTCATATCATTTCCTCTTACCAATTTCTTGTCATTGTTTTTTCAACAATTTTTGAAACTATGGATTCAAATTCAAAGAAAAATAATGAATTTATTTTGTATTTTTTAATGCTTCTTGTAGTTTGCCAATAACACCAATGTTCTCCCCATTTGATGTCATATTATTGGCTATTACCAAATTTTTGCCATTGTTTTTTCAACAATTGTTGAAACTTTGAAAATTCAAATTCAAAGAAAAATAATGAATCTGTTTTGTATTTTTTAATGCTTCTTGTAGTTTTCTAATGTTCTCCCAATCTAATGTCATATCGTTGGCTCTTACAAATTTTTTGTTGTTGTTTTTTCAACAATTGTTAAAACTGTGAATTCAAATTCAAAAAAAATAATGAATTTATTTTGTATTTTTTTAATCTTGCTTGTAGTTTTCCAATGTTCTCCCAATTTGACGTCATATCCTTGGCTCTTACTATTTTTTGTTGATTTTTCAACAATCGCTGAAACTATGAATTCAAATTCAAAGAAAACTTGAAGTAGATAATGATGGAAGGGAGATAATAAAATTCCAAAAGATGATATGGACTTAGACTATACTGAAGTAAGAAATGATATAAAATATGATACGATGATGTTGACCCAAGATTCTATATGAAAAATCTATGACAAAGGAAAACAATAAAAAATGAAAAGAAAAATATATTGTTTTAGATGGCAGAAGCTAAAGTCAAGAAAAAAATAGAGATAGATTACTTAGAATCTCGTATTGAATCCCTTACTTAAGGGATAGGGTTCTTCAATTGAGGCATGAAAACACTCCATATTTTGCATGGAGGAAAGGAAATTGCAGTTGAGCTAACCAATTTTTAAGTTCTGATTGATTTTTAATTGAAACCTTTGGACTTCTAAGTGGAGTTCTGTCTCTTTCTTCTCACCCATCAAAGATTAGACGATTTCATATTGGCATCAATTTTCTTTCATTTTTTGTTGTTGAAACTTTATATCCCAAGAAAAAACTAATTTCACATGAAAATCATTTTTTTGTTTTGAATAAAAACACTTACGACAACCCTTTTAAAACAGGGTGAAACAGTGGGACACAAATAGGCCCGTATCATCTAACTCCATTTTAGAAAATAATTTTTTCCCAATTTTAAGATGATTTTTCATAAAATTGTTTTTTAAGTCTTCACACATGGTAGAAGCAAAACCATACTTGGGACTGCTCATATGACCTTTCGTTAGAGAAATAAACAATATCCAAATGCTATCTTGCAGCAGTTGTTCAATTGAAAACATATTTTATGAGTATCCATCATTACGAGCTATTGTTGAGGCAATAACATATTTTATGGGTATCCAACATTACCAAGAGTGTAGGTGAGTTTTATACAGTGATTTTTAGAAGAGGACGTTAGTTGGACTAACTTTTGAAATTTGATGTATTTACAAGTATTTCCAAGCCACATTGTTCACCTTACCACATCATTTTTTAGCATGAATGGCATGCATTTTATTTATGTATCTTCATCTTAAGTGAACTAGAATTACAAGGATAAGTTGCTTTTTGCTCCCAATTATAATTAGATTTCGAGGTTAAACACAAATTTCAGACAACGGTTTCATTGAGAAGTATAAAAACTAAGAATAACAATGAATATTGAAATGACTTATTTATACAAAAGTATGTCTTCCAGCCAGGGAAAAAAAAACTTTCTTTTCTTAGTCCGTCGATAATATTAGAGAAATGATATCCCTCTGGAACACACTCTTATTGAAATTGTCTTGAAATGCTTCTCTTTACTAAGAGACACAACAAGTGGATCTTTCTCAAGCTCTTGAGTCTTAGCTGCCAAATTGGTATTGTCCACCTGATTGAATGGTACATGTCCAATTTATGGAATGATACATTTAATGGTGTTATCAGATTTATAACACTTCCAGGTGATGCAACTCCACTTGGAGTGGATCAACCTCAAATGCTATATAAGAAGTTAGTGAGATAGTAGAAAAAAATAAATAAATGTTTTTTTCATTTAAATACTTTCCTATAGTAAGAACTTAGGAAGAAATATTAATCTGTGTTCTATTTTGTAGGTGCTTTCAATTCAAAAACAAAAGTAAAAAATGGAAGGCTAGGTTGTTGAATGTCCAAATTTACCAAACAAATGAAGACAATATATGATATTAAGTAGTGCATTGTGTCTTCTTAGTTGAGATGCAATAGACTTGTTGATGCTCTTTTATTTGAAGAGCTGAAACAAAAGGAAAAGGTAAAAGATTGTGAAACCAAACACTCTTTCCAATGAGCAATCATTAATTCAATGGAATTCGAATGAGTAAACACTAATCCAATGACATACTAGTGCAGAGAGTTGAGCTAATAAAAGAAAAATCTATTATAAAAAATTGAATATAACAATATATAAATTAAATGTGTCTAAGCATAAATGAGCATCACATTAGAGGAATCATTGTAAACAAATATGATAATACTATGAAAAAATATGAAGATCCTTGGGCAATGGACTCATACCAAATAAAAGTTATAAATATCAATTAACATATTTCTAATTCAATGTTGGATTCCAAATTATATGGAAATGTATAAGCACTTAGTTAGAACTAAAAAAAATTATAAGAACCTTGTGTATGACTTCCATATTCAAACATCATATCGTTGATAAACTAGCAATTGCCCCCCTAAAAGGTGCAAAGATACACCGAAAGAAAAAATCAAACTAAGAAATATGCAACCAAGTGTCAACTAATAAGAAGCCAAAATATGGACTAAAATGCCCATTAACATGTTGAAATAAATGGGAAGTGAAAACACAAATATCATAATCACTCATGGAAGCAAAACACGGTTGCATTAGTAATATCATTTACCTGGTCCAAAACCCAAGTTAACGTAAAACTTCATGCATAAGCCATAATGCTTTGAAATATCTAAAGGGGTAAAAAATTCATGCATAGGCCATAATGCTTTCAAATACCTAAAGGGGCAAGATATAACTACTACTGCACAATTGTTTTTATTTTATTGGGAAACACACATATCGACACTTAAAAAATACTTTCCTATAGCCTATCTCATATCCATCCATGAGCATATTTCAGTTACCACCCAATATTGTATTAATGAATTCAAGGCCAGAACTATCAAACCCTTCTCCAAAACATCCCAAGATTATCAAACCCTTCTCCAAAACATCCCAATATTTTTTCAACTTTGCATTGACAAAGAGCTTGTGATTTTTCTCATACCTATGCACATAAAATCATATGTATTTTTTCATAGCCTACACACATTAAGTCATGTGTAATTTTTTCCATAACCTATGCACATTAAGTCAATGTTGAATGTGTAACACTCCAAAGAAAAAAAGATTATAAAAATAAATCAAACTTTAAATAAATGAAAAAAAATGCAACCCTAAACAAAATCCAGTGCTAAACAAAATATATAATTTCTAACTAAATAAAAGTGATTGTACATGAGCTATACAATACTAATACTAAGTAATGGTCAAAACAAACTATGCAAACTAATCTTGGAACAAATCATCCAACATGTATAGATTGTTTTCAAGTTTTATAGCACTACAATATTAAACACATTTGACTATGAAAATGCTAATATGTTGTGTTGTACTTCATAAACTACGTAAAATAGTGATAGCCTTGTAGGAATTACCTTGATACTTAGTTAATATATAACATCTCCATTTTGATACATAAATTCATCAAGTTCACTAAACAACATTTTGATTCCATTAAATATCAAACAAAAAAAATCATTTCATTTAAAAGCCATTTTTTCACAAGACAGCTTATGCCATTGAATATGTAATTTTGCTTACAATCTATCAAGGTGGGATAACTACTTTCGCCACTATTATAATATTTATTGTTGAAAGGAAATGTCAATAAAAGTTAGCAACTAAATGGTATCACAGCATTTGGGATTATTGTTGAATGGAAATGTCAGTAAAAGTTAGCAACTAAATGGTATCACGACATTTGGGATTACAATCTATTGAGGGATAATTGCTTTCACCATTATTATAATATTTATTTTTGAATGGAAATGTAAATAAAAGTTAGCAACTAGATGGTATCACAACACTTGGGATTATTGTTGAATGGAAATGTCAGTGAAATTTAGCAACTAGATGGTAGCACTTGGGATTATCGTTGAATGGAAATGTCAGTAAAATTTAGCAACTAGATGATATCACAACATTTGGGATTATTCAAATATAACAAATGGAACCCATGAAACCATATACTCGTAAGAAAACACATATGCATTATACAATTCATTAAAAAAACATACATTATTATATACTTATTTTATAGAAAAGAGTATATTTCAACACATTTTGGTAATGGAAGCTACCAAGAAATTGACATTATTAAATTATTTCAAAACTTTTGTACTACGATGAATATTCAGAAATATAACTGTGAAATTGTTACAAAAGAATGAAAAGAATGAAGCGTGCATTTGACAGAATATGGAAAACATGAAAACATGAAAATGATTTTGAGACAACCTAAGTTGAAACCTTGGTATACATCCACTCCAAATAATAATTTGGAGTAGGGATTATTCCTGATGCTATTATAAATTTCCTCAAACTACCAACACCAACACTACTTTGTAACTTACTAAGAGGCAACCTAAGTTGAAACCTTGGTATACATCCTCTCCAAATAATAATTTTTGTGGGGATTAGTCTTGTTGTTGTTATAAATTTCCTCAAACTACCAACACCAACACTACTTTGTAACTTACTAAGTTGGATGGGATACTCCACACACTCACCTGGTCAATAATAAGAATGAGACACATCCTCTCAAAACTACCAACAATATTTACTAAGTTGGACCAGATTTTCCACACACTTACCCTGGTCAATAATGCAACAATATTTACCAAGTTGACCAAATTCTCCCCACACTGATCATGGTCAATAATGGAACAATATTTACTAAGTTGGACCAAATTCTCCACACTTATCTTGGTCAATAATGTGAATTGAGGATTCCTCCCATCCATTCTAACAAACTCCTATTCAATGAAGTAAAAACAAACATTTAATAGTAGGCTGAAACAAAAAATTATGATTGGCTCTTATTCAATGAAGTAAAAATGAACACTTAATAGTAGATAGGTTGAAACAAAAATTTATGCATCAATATATATGAAATAGTAACGAAAGCCTCGTCAAAATCCATAACCCATATCATCAAAACAATAAGCTTAAAAACAAATACTTTACTCAAGACTTCCATCGTGAACATAAATAAACAAAGGAGGCTTTTTGTTTGAATATGTTTTGTTGGGAATAAAAAGGAAAAAGGCCCCTGAAAAATACATTGTAGGGAAGAAGCCATGCAAACCACTTCATATTGTATACATTGATACTACAATTTACAACACCTATACAACCTGCACCCTAAATAATGAGATGCAGTTTGGCATCAAATATGGCCATTGTGGTTGTTACAGCTTTCCTATTTATTTCTTTGGGTTCTTGAAACCCAAGTTAATTTGGTAACAAAGCAATGAACAAGAGTGCATTTGCATGGCAAGGGCTGGTGAAACACTCCCAACCACCACAACTGCCTACAGCCCCACAATTATGTTCCAAATTTCCATCCAAAATTTGGAAAATGCCCACATAAAATAGAAGAGCCAACTTTGTTTGTCACCATGTTTCTGATGCTAAAAATTTGGCAATACCCTGATCTTAAAATATATATTTAAAATGAATGAAGCTACATTTAATAATTCATAACCAAATTTGAAATCATCTCCCCCCCCCCTAGAATTTAATTTTTAGAAAACTGCAAATGAGAAAAAACGCTTTTAGCAACCAATTCATCTCCAGTCTTCCCATAGACATGACACATTCAACACATTTCCTTACATGTTGGACTACAGTTTAAATTGGGTCTTTGAAAGCTGCACCCACCTATGTCAGGTTGTAATTGAATTCCATTGGCCCTGTCAGTCCTAAGGGAAACAATGATTCCAAATTTCCAATCCATTTCACTATTGACTTTTCACTAGAAAATTTATTTTTCCAAACAAGGGCAATAAATATAGGGCCATCTTGTGAAAAGCCAAGTTCCACTGCACCACTGTTGGCCATTGAATTTTAAGGGGCTCTAATTGTGGTGTTGGTGGCATTGGCCAAAGTCCCATTTGCACCAATACTGTAACCAAATTTTCAAACAACAAGTTGAGTTTCCTCTCTAAATAAAATTGTAAAAGAAAAACTATTTTTCATGTTAGATCTTGTTTTACGAAACTAGAGAAATGAAGGACAACAACTATCAAAGTAGTAAAGGTCTCCCATACTGGACAAATGGAAATTACAATTACAATTACAAAAATTCCCAAAAATGATCAATATCAAAACTTTCAATCAACTTTAATCTCAAAAAAGTTCATACCTTCCAGGATAAATACACAAGCCATGACCTGCAAAACATACAAGCAGAGTATATCAATTAACCTTTGATTATTTGCTTTGAATGATCTCACAAGAAATGCCCTGTAGATAGGTAGTCCATTTTGTTTTGAAACTATATGATATCTATCATATAAAACAAATATAAACAATACATGGAAATCAATTTGCTTCAATGGAAAGTAAACAATAAAAAAAACTCATCTATGCGATTACAGATGAAATTAAACATTGGTTGATACAGTACCAATTGTAAATTTCGAGCATTATTTGTATGAAAGATTTTGAGCTTTTTAGTATTTTAGTTTACCCTACAGATGATCAAGTTCTTCTTGGGAATTTTACTATTGGAAATTATAAGCTTTTCCAAAGGTTCTGTCTTCAAGAGCCTAAATGGGCATGATATTTGAACTTGTGATTCCTAGCCACTAGTAAAGATCTCCCATACTAGACAAAGGGAAATTACAAACAGGCCCAAAAATGATCAATACCAAAAATTTCAATCAACTTTAATCTCAGAAAAGTTCACACCTTCCAGCATAAATACACGAGCCATGACCTTCAAAACATACAATCAAAGTATATCAATTAATATTCAATTGTTTGCTTTGAAGGATTGTTGGAGAAAGCAAGAGATCTGCAAAACATACAAACAAAGTATATCAATTAATCTTTGATTGTTTGCTTTGAAGGCTTGGTTGGAGAAAGCAAAGAGATCACAAGAAATGACATGCAGATAGGTATTATGCTTTTTTTTAAACCATCTGATATGTATCATATAAAACAAATATAAACAATAGATGGAAAGCAATTTTATTCAATTGAAAGTAAACAATAAAAAAAAAAAACTCAAATATGCAATTACACATAAAGTTAAACAAATTAAAGAAATGAACTCACTGGATAAATCCATAGCATACTTAAAATCTATCTATTTTCAACTAATGAATTTAGTATTAACATATATTTATCTTAACCTTGGATCAATTAGTGCCCAAAGGGATCAAAAGAGTTGAGTACAAAGTTACTGTTGAAGGAAATGTAACTAGGTTCAGTCTTCATAAATGTACTTTTGGTATTTGTACTTATTCAATAAAAGAAATGTTATTTTTATAATATAATTCAATGAGTTTCTTGCTCATTGAAGTAGGTCTAGCACATGTCAAAATGCTATAGGTGAGTCAAATAGTCAAAAGGAAATGTTGAAGGCCTTAAGGGCATGTTACACCATGTATAAATATATATTAAAGTCAAAGGGAAAACCTCCAAGCAAAGTCAAGTCTACTCCTATGCAATGGCACCATCAAGAAGCTCCTTCAAGCATGCTACACCACCATGGAAACTATCAGAAGTCTGCTAAACAAATCAGCCTCCAAAACAGCCCTAAAAGTTGGCCTACATACAAGATGACCAGTCGACCTAAATGGAGGGATAATCCTATATTTATAGAGTTTGTCCACTCCAATACAATGAATTCATTGAGTTGTGAAACCCACAAGGGAAAAGAGGAGACTTCAACATCCTGTCTCTGTTGAATTCCTGGCTCTTATGTCAAATCGAAATAACTCTCCAACAAACCTTTTCCCTCTTTTATAATTTTCTAACCTAATCTTCAAAGTGATGGAGGGCTAAGATTGTATCTCCACACTTTAAATTAGTAATCAAGATATAATCATTCGTTGACCTTTTAATTTTATAAAAAAATTGAAAATAAAATAAAATAAATAAATTATTCATTCTATGCCCAAGGTTTGAACTTAGGAAATATTTACCTAATTCTGTTGTGAGAGGATTTTAGTGATTCATTACATGTCATGGCACTTGACCACTATAAAATCACCTTCCAAGCTACATTTTAAACACTCCCTCTTTGCGAGGAAGGTGTTTTGCACCACTCCCAACTTATCTCTGAAAAATACAAATTTTTCCTTCATCAAAGCCTTGGTCAGAATGTCTGGTAGCTGCTCATATGTAGGTACATATTGTATCATTTTTGTCCCCTTCTACACACAATCTCAAATGAAGTGGTACCTGATCTGAATGTGTTTTGACTTGTCATGAAACACTATATTCTCTGAGAGCTTCATATAACTCGGATTATTATAGTGAATCATAGTCAACTCAATTTTTTGATCAAATAGTCCCACGTGAAGCTACCAAAGCCGGATTTCCTCACAAGTTTCCAAGCTAGCAGCCATGTACTCGACCTCAACAAGAACTTAGTGGAACTAACTTTTGCTTCCTACTGAATTAGGAAACTACTCCTGATCCCAAGTTGAAACAACACCTAGAATTGTTATTTCTGTCGATTGTACTACATGCCCAATCAACGTTGATGTACCACTCTAGCCTCACTCCATCCATATAAGTATATCTCAGTCCATAATCAATTGTACCTCAAATGTATCTCAACACGTGTTTTGCAACCACCTAGTGAATTCTCTTTGGCTCCACCATGAATTGATTGAGTGCATTGACTGCAAAACAAATGTTTGGTCTAGTATTGACAAAGTGTATGAGAGAGTTGATTAGCTATCTATATAATGTAGGGTCCACTACTTCTGATATGAGAGCATCAATCTTCCTCAAATCAGTCACTAGTGGTGTAGACATGGTTCTACATTCCATCATCCTGAATCACTTCAGGATCTCAACTATATATTTCCCCTACCCAAGGAAGATATCTCCATCCTCCTGCCACATCTTCAAGCCCATAAAATAATGCGTCAAAACTAAATCCTTCCTATCGAACTCTACAGCTAGGTCCCTCTTGCATTCTGTTATGAGCCCCTCGCAAACTGTGAGAAATAAGTCATCCAGATACAACACCAAAATTAGAGGCCCACGCTTGACCTAAATATAATACGGGTTGGGATCCACCTCACTCTTGGTGAAGCTATCAATCATGGCATACCATGCCCTAGAAGCCTCTTTGAGTCCATACAGTGCTCTCTTCAATCTGCACACATGGGAATCCTTCCCATGCACTTCAAACCCCTATGGTTACTCAATATAAATCTCTTCCAAAACCACATCATTAAGGAAAGTTGTCTTTACATCCATCTAGTGAATCCTCCAGCCCATATGTGTTGTAATTGAAATTACTACCCTGATGGATGAGTATTTGGAAATTGGGGCAGAGGTCTCATCGTACTCAATCCATTCTTTCTATGAAAACCCCTTAACCATAAATTGATCCTTGAACTTATACACACTACCATCTATAGTGTGCTTAATCCTGTAAACCCATCTAAAGCCAACCACCAACCACGGATTTGCCTTGTGTTCATGGTACAACCTCCCAAACATTGTTCTTCATGATGGAAAAATAATCTTCCACCATAACATCCATCCACACCTAATGCTCAGAATCTTTCTAGGAGATGGAAAGATCAACCTCAATCAGCTCAGTCATCAAACAATATAGCCTAAATATTGTTATGGCAAACTACTTTGTTTGGCTGAATATCTAGGAGTACTCACGCACTCCTGAGCATCTATCAGTGTCTACTTTGCCCACTTGGCCTTGTTCCTCCATGTGCTAGACGTCTGAGTCTACGAGAAAGGAAAACTCTTCTCCTCGTCTTGCTCTTCCTATTTGGCCTACTCATTCTACTGACAATTATGTGTCATAGTACCTTGAGGTGTTTGTATTGTTTCTGTCTTAATTGTCTCCTGTTACCCACCACCTTGTGGGTGACACCCAAAGGAGAAAATTTTCTCCTAGATTGTGTTCATCTAGAAGCCAACAACACCTTGAAACAACTAGATAGCTCGATGTGCTACCATCTCCGCCACCTGGGCTAGTCATTATGTGTCCTTGTTCATCTACTATGATCGTATGTTTGAAGGTGGGCCTTCCAACCTCAAAGGTATGACTTTAATTATGTAGTTGGGTATTTTTGCTTACTTTTTTCAAGTGAAGGAATCGTGTTTGAAGGTGGGACTTCCAACCCCGAAGGTATGAATTTCATTATGTAGTTGGGTAGTTTTGCTTACTTTTTTCAAGTGAAGGAATCGTGCCTAGAGAAGGCTCTCAGGTATACAAAGTCCTTCTCAAGATTGGACCACAAGACCTATGGGGACCAAACCTCCCCACCTAACCATTAGACCACATCCTCAAGACTTAATATTTTTGCTTACTTATCATGGACACATCTGGACATGGATTAGTGGGGGGATTCAGTGGAAAAAATGGGCTTGGTCTATAATCTTGTCCCCTTGTCCAATTTGATGGTTAACCTTGTATCCTAGTCCTATGGATCTCCTTTGTAGGAGTTCCACTACATGGTAAACCCTAATTTTGGTCACATGTTCTGTAAGGAGTTAGCCTCCCCCTTCCCTTGTCCACATTAAGGTCGGGCTTGTAACGATGTTTGGAGGTTGATGCAACTAAAAAGAAAGTTAAACACAAAATTTGGTCATTCTCAACAGGAAATCCCAACCCCTAGTGGGCAATGAACTGCCCAACCTTAAGGGGGTAATCACTGTTATATCTTACACATCATGCTTTTATCCCTTAGAGCCCTGAGTAGTTATAAAAGAAAAGTAAATAAAATGGGAAAATACTTATGAAGAAGCGTGGAAAAACAAAGGTCGAGGTAACTCATGTACCACATTTTCTCCCTCCTATATCTATACACCCAAATGTGGGCTTGCATGTGGGTTGGGGCCTTCCCGTAATGCCCCGCTTTATTCCATCATTGTATCACATGCCACCTACCACATGATGGATGTACCATGGACCTGCCACTCCCTTAGAGGTTGAACCACCTAATAGGGTCCTTGATTAACCTCTTTCTTGAACTTAGAGACACAGGTACATTATAAAGCCCATTATGAAAGGGCATGCCATTTTGAAGTGCCCACTTGGTTCCATGATTTGTAATCTCATTTGCTCAATTACACTAATGATTTATTGTACTGGAAGATGAGGAGACACATTGGATCTTATACAAGATTGCAGGTGGGTCTCATCTTGGGGTTCGGTCTCCCTATACGAGGCCCAAGCCCTCTAGAGGGTCATATTGGCATTTGTAGGGTGTGCATTGAGAGCCATGGGCCTAAATTATAATAGACAGTAGATATCCATGCCATGGGATCCTTCATCTCTATCCATTGCTCACTCGTGTTCCACTTGTTTGATGATGATGATGCACCTGGACCACCTTGCCTAGCTGGCTATGTACTTGCACCACACACTTTGTAGTTGATCCAGGGCCCAGATGAGGTTGTGTCTCACCATGCTAGACAAAGGGAGGGCTTGCATCATTGTTCTTGCACTTGTAGATGGGATACACGCTTGTTTGATCCACTTGGAGACCCATGAGGATGATTTTGTGCCCCCACAGCCACTTGGGAGCACCACAAGTCATTTTCTTGGAGATCAAGGGGCCATTCCCTTTATCACTATTTGTAGAGCCCTTCCACTCATTTTGGCACATGAAGGACTTCACTAGGCCTTCCAATGACCTTCCTAGCTATTGGATTATCATTTCGGCCTATTGAGAGGCTTATCTTTCATATTATGGAGGTATTTGGTGGGCTTGTCACTAAAATATTGTTATTTTGTACATTATTTTATTATTAGGGGCATTATTAGTCCTAATTAGGCAAATCGAATCCCTAAGAGGATCATATATATTGATGAGAGGATCATTTTATTCCTCATCATCACTTGCATTTGTATCTCTTTGGAGAAAAGATTTCAGACCTACTATTGTTAGATGAATTGGAGATCAATTGATGCATTTTTATGTTTGGATATTTGTTATTTGTCTTGGATCCTGTCTAATGGATGGATATAATATTCATGTCATGTAAGTGTTTTTCTTATGTGAGATCTTCCATGTTTATTGTCTAATATATGGAACGCTATTATTGTGGTTATTTTGTGCCCTAATTGTGATGTGAAATTCTTAGAACTTGGTAATATTGGCTCGTTGCATACGTTATTCATCTTGACAAGAAGATTGAAACATTCCTAAGGGTGGGTTAACTCTTCACACCTTGAAATTCCATTACTTTGCAAGTTAAAGTATAAATCTTTCTTATGACCTTGTAGTTGCTTCGCTACGGCATGTGAAGTTGTAGGAAGGCTCCTTGGTAAGGAAAAAATCCTTAATCAATTTCACTTTGACTCTATTCTCCAAAATTAGCTAGGCGTTGGTCTAAATTCCTTGATGATCACCCTAAAATTTTCCCTTTCTCAAAACTTTTTTGCCTTAACCCTAGACAACCTAGCTAGGGCATCCAATGAATTCCATTCTAGCCATCAGTTTGTTGAGAAATTTGGCAAGAAACTGCATTGGGTGTCCTCCATTGGCCCTCCAAGTTCGAAGCAAATCTCTCAGTCGATTTTTGAGATACACCAAGACCTAGCTCGAAAATCACTTGGATTTAGGTCTTTCTAGGTTAGTGTCTTTCTAAGGGATCTCCTATGCTTGAAAACTCAAAGGAAGCTCATCTATAACTGATCCCTTCTTCACCTTTGCATGACCTAGACCCTTTGTTTGAAGATTCACTCAAAAACCTAGGTCTTGTTTAGGTCCCCTTGGGCTTCTTTGTGGTCCAAAAAATGTAGAAGACCAGCCAAGACAAGAGCACACCAGATTTGGCAGATGCCAAGGAAAAACCCCAAGATGGGGAAAACCCTTTGATCAATTCTTATTATTATTATATCAAATGTTCAGTAGAGTGAGAGACTACAAAAATTCAAATTTGACTTGCCAAATCAAAGTCAAAGCAGCCCTGTCAAATGTGCAGTCAAATTCAGCCCTAACAAGAAATTCAACACTGGTCAAAGCAGCAACAAATGTTTAAGCAACTCGGTCATACCAAGTCAAAATCATACTAAAAAGGAGTTCAAATTCAGCCCAAAAAAATTCCTAAACTCAGCCCAAAATAGTCCCAAAATCAACGGTCAAACTTGGTCAAACTCTATCATGAAGTCTGCAGTCAACCCGTAATTTATCTCTATAGTCAAACTACTCAGAACAACTCAGTTTCTATGCCAAAGAGTGTAGCCTGCCCAATCAAAAAATTGCGCCAAATATCAAACTCAAAATCTGCCTAGAAAGTCAAAATAAATGTGGATCAAACTACAATAGAGATTGAGATTTTTGGCCCTCTAATTATGTCTGAAATTCGTCCTCCATGCCACACGTGCAAGAGAAAGAATATGCCCAATAGTTGTATGAACCAATGAGAGAAGGAGAGAGAAGAATGTTTGAGTGATGATGATGCCAAATGAGGTGAGAGGTCACTTATATTTATATAAGTCATTGAGGGTGAAGTGACATGTTTCTTGGGCTTCATGAGCCTACATGATGATGTGGCCGACCTTGACAGCATAAATTCAAAAACACATTTCTGCTTGTCCAAATTTGATGATCTTTAAATCAATTTTGGTCCTCTTGAAAAGAGGAATTCAATGCAATCATCATCTCCATCAAATGAGTTGTCTAAAGTGGAATTTGGCCCTAGTTTCCAATTTTAACATCTAGGCCTCCTTTGAGCCTTTCTTGGAGAGTCCCACACCTTTCTTCAAAAGCAAGCAAACTCTACTATTTGAGTCTCTCACGTGAATCTATAAATCACTACCTATCCAATCAATGACTTATCATTCATAGTGATTTCCCTCATATCGGGACTCCTTCCATCGGTGAAAGTCCATAAAGAGTAGGGGACATCGACTAATGTGATAATGGGTTCTTGTCCCATTGATGCCACTTGATCTAATAGCAGTCTCATACGAGCCCCTCCTAGGACCCCAGCTAAATTGACCGATAACATCTCCTACTATTGAACCTCATCTATAGGAATATCTATGCTAGAATACCCCTCTAAGAGCCCTTTGCTCCTCAAACCTCACATCTCTGTGTATCACTGTTTTCTAGAGAGCAAGAATGTAAACTTTGTAGGCTTTTGAAATCTCATTGTAACCCATAAGAATCCCCTTCCCTTCAATTGTTTTCTCTTTTATGATGGAAAATGGAAATATACCAAACAACCAAAGATGAAGATGTCTGCCAAATCTGATTTATTTCCTGCGAAAGCTTCCTTAAGTGTCAATCTACCCAACACCTTATGGGAACTCCGGTTCTGCAAACAAACAACAATGTTGCAAGATTTTGCCCATAGAAACATAGGCAACTCTTAGAAATGTAAAACAACCTTGATCGCTCTGATAACAACCTTATTCCTCCACTGTGCAACCCCATTTGGTTGAGGGTTTTATGCAATTGACAGCTCTTTCTGATACCCTCACATTCACAAAAGTCCTTAAGGCATTTGAGTTGTAGTCACCTCCATTATCAAACTAGATTGTTTTAATATTTCTCCCTATCTAGTTCTTTATAGGGGCTTTGAATGCCTTGAATCAATAGAAAACCCCATCCTTCTTTTTTAAGAAGTATATCCATGTCTTCATGGAGAATTCATCTATGAAGGTTGCATATAGTGGTATCGAATTAAGGATATTGCTGACATGGGCCTGTTACCCACCATTTTCTGGGTGATATTCCCAGGAGAAATTTTTCTCCATGATGAGCCTCAACCAGCAGCCAATAGCCCCTTGATGCCTCTTACTAGCTCGTTGTGACATTTCTCTATCGCCTAAGCCAACCATGTGGTCCCTCACCCACCTGTATTGATCGTATGTTTGAAGGTGGGTCTCCTAAATCTAAAGGTATGTCTTATCATTTGGTAATTGAGTATGGGGTTTACTTATCATGGATACTTCTGGGTATGGATTGATTGGGGGAATTTGGCGAAAAGAGAGGGCTTAGTTTGTGTTATTGTCCCCTTGATCTCTTTTGGTTGTTACCCTTAGATCTTAGTCTCATGGGATCTACTTTATTGACCATTTGGTTCTAGAGTGGTACTACTTGGGAAACCCTGACTTTCGGTGCATGGACCCACTCCTTTATCTTCACATATCACTCCCTTTCCACTCATTATACCCCCATTAGTCTTTTCTCCCACCTAGATCAACATTCCCATTATGGGTCCACACAGGGCTAGCCTCCCTATCCCCTTGCCCCCACCTTGTGTTAGGCCTAGAATGATGCCCCGAAGGTTGAAGCAATTAAAAGAAAGAGTGAAAAGCATAAATGGCCACATTTAACAGGAAATCGTACCACAAAATGAAAAATATGGCCGAGAAAAAAACAATTAGCACATGGGAAAAAGCTGACACATGAGCTCTACCCCATCCATGGCCATCGCCCTAGTTCCATAGGCCCTAGATGAGCCTCCTCTATCATTCAAGAACCCATGATTGTCCCAACCCCTGGAGGGCAATGAACTGCCCTACCTCAAAGGGGTAATCATTGTTATATTATACACATCATGCTCTTGTCCTTTGAGCCCTCAGCAATTAACTAAAGAAAAAGTCATAAAAGGAAAAATACATATAAATAAGGGTAGAAAAACCAAGTTCGGTGCACCTCATGTCCAACGACTACTCCCTCCTATACATCATATACCTAGGTGTGGGATTCCCCTTATGTAGCTACCCCTATGCCCCATTATGTGGCCTAGGGTTGCCCCTCTCATTCCCTCGGCCTCCTTGATCAAGAATCCAAGTTCTTACTCATTACAATCCTTGACTCCGTATCCCCAAGTGAATTAGGCACTGGTTCCATAAAAGGGTGATAATCTCAACCTTTAGTTTACCACTTTTCCCATTTTTCCCAAGTCTAGCCCCATTAGGTCACCTAGGGCATCAACTTCCCGGAAATTGGGCCA
The DNA here is from genome assembly GCA_000404065.3 of Pinus taeda. NCBI lineage: Eukaryota > Viridiplantae > Streptophyta > Pinopsida > Pinales > Pinaceae > Pinus > Pinus taeda. Next base: position 47,816 of record APFE031069672.1, read on the forward strand.
AGAAAAAATTTTGATCTCCTCTAGGCTACTGCACTGGTGGGTCCCCTCCATCTCCTCCAAATTTGAGGCCGTTCTGACGATGGAATATCTGGGAATCCCAAGCCCTAGCTCTAGGACCAAATTTTTCATAGGTATCCCCAAGGCTAGACCTTAGTAGGATCAATTCAACCTTTTTAAGTGAATATTCTTCTTTTGTCCTTTCCCTTCACCTTATCCACGATAAGAACATCATTGGTTGCTATATTCCATCCCCGAACCTGGGCTAGGTCCATTTCACCCCATGTGGTCCCACTTCTCAATAAAGACTATTTGTCAAAGACCACTTGGGAATCCAAGTTTCCAATAATTATAGGGATTGAGAAACTCCTTTATAAGCCTATTCTTTCTCCCTCAACCCTCCAATCCTCACCCCTTACCCTTGGTGGATCGAGTCCCTTCCTTAAAGAGCAAGCAAGTTCAATTTTCCACTCCATCCTTGGGAAAGGGTTTCCATGATCACTCCTCACCTATCCAATGACATCTATCTTACAAAGTGATCCCTAAACTACTGGGACTCCTCCCATCAGTGAAATTTCGTAAAGAGCATGGAGACTTAGTTGTGGTGACAGTGGGCTAGGCCTCCATCGTTGCCCTCGACCTAGCAGTTGCCCTCTTAGGAACCCCTTTTAGGTCCCATGTTGATTTGAGTGGTAACAGGGCCCACACACACCTGAGTGAATTAGATCCAAAATTCTCTTGGTCCTAGTATCACTGCTCAAAAAGGTGTTCTTGGCATACTTTCCCAATGGACAGCCCTTACACACATCATGTTGGCTTATTGAACTAAAACAAACTTTAAAAAAAGTAAAGTAATTTACTTTAGTTATTTTGTATTAATTATTGATCTCAAGTGAGACAAGATCTAATCTCGGCCATCAATCACTTTGAAATTAGGGTTAGTGTTAGGGATTTAGCTCAATGTAGAGTTATAAAAGGAAGGCTAGGGAGAGAGAGAATACACACCACACAATGACACTAGCCTCAAGAGGAGCGTTGTGATACACTAGAGTGTGAGTTCCAAGGAATTACAGAAGGGAGCCTAGAGATCTAAATCTTCCAAGGAGATCAAGCAACGATCTAGGGAAACACAGTTGGATTAGATCTAAGGCATTTGCATTTTTTTACTTTTTCAGTTGGGCCATTATCCCAGGATGGGAGCCAAAGTAAGTTTGGATTATTAATGAAAAATTGTGATTGGGAAGGATCTGTTTGTCTCATTTTGATAGAGATCAATATATTTGCTTTCACTACATTTTATTGTGTTAGGAACCTAGCTATGTATTTATTCAGTAGATTATATTTTTGCTAGGAATCAATTACCAGGTGCTAGGTTTGCAATAATTCTAACATGGTATTGGTGGGCTCTAGTATTGCGGAAATAATGTTGCAACTCTTGGGACTCCCTTCTTTAATTTTATCAACCCGGTAGTTCGTAACAAACTTGGAAGCGACGGTGCTGTATACACAAGTACTAGCTCTTGTCGCGACTGTCACTTGATCAGTTGGCACAAGTCCACTAGGAGCTTAAGCCAACTTCTATGAGCTCTTAGAAGAAGCTTTTAACTGAAGGATGAAAGCTAACTCAAAGGAGGCTAATCTACTTGCAGAAAGAAATTGAAAAGCTGAAAGGAAATGCAAACCCTAGCAAACCCTAGTTTTACCAACTAGCCCTACTGATGCAAGAAAAAGGAGGAAAGATACTGAAAGAGATGCTATTGATTCTTGGGAAGGTAAAATGCATGTGACTAAGCTACTTCTAAAGAGAAATATGAAAAAAAAACATCTTTTTGCATTTTTGAGTAAGTTGGTAGAAATATTATGCATGTGCTTTAATTGTTTTTGACTGTGCAGAGGTGGATTGGCAAAAGGAAATGCTTGCAGGAGGTTGGGAAGGTTAGAAGAGGGTCTAAGGGGTCCCTAGCACCCTTCCAGAGAGTTTCATAGTGATCAGATCTCAAGAAACCACTTTCGTGAGCTTCTATATGAAGTTTGCAGGGGTTCTACAGGATGTTTTGTAATTTCTACAGGATGTTCTACAAGATGTTCTGAAAGGGCATTTTGGAGGGTTGATGGAGGAATAAAGGTGAAGAAGTGGGTATGGAGGTGAGATAAGGGTGTGAGGAAGTCCGGGACTTAGTGGATGGAGCTGAGGAGTGGTGAGGATGGTTGGGTTTGTTCAAGGAGGGGTAGAGCAATGTTGCACAAAAATATTGAGATTAGGGCAAAGCGGGAGAATGTGGAAAATGACGGGCAATAATCTAAGTTAGAGGACGAATCAAGTTGCATGGATGGGTTAAGGGTAGGAGAGGAGGTTTCACAGGTGCTCTGCACATGATTTTTCAAAACTAACCAACAAAGACTAAGAAAACCAAAGATTTAGTTGTTTTAACCTAATTTGACCTAGACATCCGCAAAGAAAGATGAACAGAAGTTTATTGGAAGCAAATCATATAAAACAACTATGGAAACCAAGCAAGAATGGATCTAAGCATGAAATCACAACTGGTACTAACTTTTGCAACTAAGAATCTAACACTAGAAATTGCATGAGGAAGCAAAAACAATGTTTTTGTGGCGGCAAGGACACCTTGGTCTTAGCTCATGGTCCCACGGAGGGAGGGGGGAGATCAGGGGTGCTTGTTAGCCTTTTTCTGAAGATTTTTGTTGTTATCAACCTATCAAATCAATAAGAACATGGAAAAATATTTCTATAATAAAAAATGAACTAAATAACTAAACAAGATTGTAACCTACTAGCAGAAATTAATTAAAGACAGCAGAAAAACATATAACAGTACACGGAGCAGGTCCTGGCACTTGGGTTGGGCCCAACTCCAAGAGCTACAGGCTCCTAGAAAGAAGCTCAAAACTAAGGCAAAAAGCAATTGATCTCCATTATTCAGAAAATAACCATATCACATAAATGTTTACAGCAAAGGCTCCACAAATGAGCAAAAACAGAGCAGCACTAGAGTGCTAACCTACTAACTAAAATCTAACTACAATCTGACTAAAATCGAACTACAAACTAGCTAACTCCAAATGAGGCCCTAAGCCTTCTTATTTATACAAATTGAGGACGCCAACAGTCCTCCTAAACTTTAGGGACTCGGCTGCCAAAACTTGCAGTTAACAACAGTCCTACTTGACTTGCTTGGTTGCCCTTTGTGCTCCGAGTTTTTGATGGAGAATTCGAGGTAAGAGCTCATAAATGAAGAGGACACCTTCATACAAATCCTCTCCCTTGTTTTTCCACGAATTTGGCAACCAAGTGCTCATTTAAACCTTTGATTTTATCTCAAAATTGAACAAAAATCTGCACAAAGCACCCATTAGACTTGTTGGCATAATGACTAACCCAATTCACTCTATTAGCATAAATATAATTAAAAACATGAAATAAACTAATGAGAATGGTGGATTAATTCGAATTAGGAGGTTGAATGAGCCCATATAATTACTCATTTCTGGGGCTCATCATCACCCCCCTACTGAAAGTGTTGCTCATCCTTTGAGCAACTAATCTATATCTTCATCCTTCATTTCTTTGACTGCCTCTCTCACATCCCAGGATTTTGAGGTGATGTCCTCTTCTTGATCATGAAACCATGCTTTTCTCTCTACTTCTTCCCACTGCCTGTGCTCCTTTTCCTGTAGCGGTTTTGTTAGCGCCTCAACCTCAGCCTGCAGCTTGTCCTCTCTCTGTTGTTCATCAAATGTTTCCTTGTCTGCTGGAGGCCCTTCTTGCTGCTATTGTTCTACCAAAATGGAGGGCCTATCTTTCTTATGACTTCCCTGTAGTTGTAACTGCTGTTTCAGTAGCTCATTCTCCTCCTGTAGTTTGGTCCTTTCACTGCTTTCTGCATGCCTTACCATGGCCAATTCCTTTATTGATTGCTTGAGTTGTTCTTCCAGGTGACCTATGTCTGCCACACCCTTGGACTTGGCAATCTTCATTTAAGTGTGAGTCCTCACCTTTTCTTGCTCTAGTGCAAAGAAGAGTGGTACCACAAATTTTTGAGGAATTATCTTCCCAGCTTCTAACAGGTTATAGTATGAGCCCAAGCTAGGCTGATGGTTTGGTTCCAATATTTGCTCTGTCTTTCCTTCTTCTTGTGATTGTTTGGCCGCCTTTTCCTCCAATTTCTCTGTCTCTCTTAGCTTAGCCCGAGTTTCCTGTAGAGAATTTTCAACTTCCTGTAGAGTTGTCTTTGAGTCCATCATCTGAATTCTCTCTCTCCAAGTGAAGGTTTTTGGCTTCCTGGTTCATAGGTGATGGATATTTTTGAAGGAGACTCCTCCTTTTGTTTAGCTATTGTGTCCTTAATGACAATTGGCTCCTTTGACTGTGGCTGGGGTCTGCCTACTTTGATCTCTGTGCTCCTCCTCGCTTTAAAGTACATGGAGGTTTACCTCTTTCTCTTCCTTTTTGGTTTTGGAGGCGTGCTTGAGGTGGCAAGCATGGCTGCTACCTCCCTTGCCAATGTTTCAGGTGATTTCTCCTCTCGTTGTTCTTCTTTTCTGCTTCCTGTAGAAATCCCTGTGTCAATTGTTTCTATCTGTGTTGCTGCTATTTCAGGCTGTGTCTTTCCCTGTTGTTTGGACATGTCTGCTTTGGCTGTGACAGCTTTTATTTGGGGTTTTTCAGCCCTCTCTACTCTAATCTGCACTCTCTTTTCCCGTGGTGGTTGTGTTGTTGTTTGTGCCTCTGCTTTGGGATTAGCAATCTATCCCATTTCTCCTTTCCCTTTCTATCCTTGTTGTGCTTGAATGTTCTGCGTTCCTTCACCATTGGTTTTCTCACCTTCTTCAGGCTTGATTCTTCCCTAGAATTGCATCACTTCTTTTATAGAAACATGCAACAAATAAAATTGATTGTTTTCTTCTTCTTCTTCTTCTTCTTTTTTTAAACTAGGCAGAAATTTTGAATGCAATTACTCTTCTTTTTCAGGTTTAATCCTTCCTTAAAATGATATTATTCCTTACACATATTGATAATCAAAGTGGGTATGCATGGAACCTACCTCCTAAAGCCAGAAATTTTGCAAAAACTCGTGTTTTCTTAAAAAAAACATCTCACTGCCCCTCCTGTAGAACTGGTTGTAGGTGCTTCTGTAGAACCTATTACTGCTCTTGGAATTCTTCATGTTTTTTTTCACAACAACAATTTGTAATTTTTCCTCTCTTCAAACTTTTCCAATCTGAATTTGCTTCCTAGTTTTTGAAAAGAAATCAATTTTTTGACAGAACAAAGAGCAAATAACACAGTTTTTTTCTTTCAGCGAGTGGACAGCCTTGCAAATTCATTTTTTCAAACAAGCTTAGTTCCTATGGTTGCATCTCTTTTTTCAAAAGAATGTGAGAAAGAAGAAGATAGACTTCAAATGCAGAGGGGGGGGGAACAGAGAACTATGTAGAGCTCAGAGAAAATATGCAGGCAAACTTTTCACTTTTTTCAATGTGTAGGCAGACTTTCAATCCCTTTTTTCATTCTAATGTTGTGTTAAATTCACCATTTTGCACCAACAAATCATGCACAGAGAAGTTTTTTTTTTTTGAGCCTACCTCATCTGGAGCTCCAAATTCAACGAAAATCCTGCTCCGTAGCTATTCTGCCTTTCCTGTAGAAGGCTCTCGTTCCCTGTAGAATGAAACAATGCTTCCTATAGAATGTCGATAAGCAGGAGGGTTTTGAAAAATGGCCGAGAAAGATTGGTTTGCTGCTATGGAGGTGGTATGGAGCTTGTTGCAGTTGCAAGGACGATGATAAACTGGAAACAACAGTGGTGAGAATATTTCAAAGATGAGTTTGATTGGCTGCTTATGGAAACTTTTGTTGATGGAGGGTGAGCTGGCCAAGTGCACATTTGCCGCATGCAGACTGTTGGTCCCCACTGTAGTGTAATTACGATTGTATGTTCTCTGCATGTAATCACTTCCATCAATTACGTTGGAGTTCAAACGGTCACCACTACTTGTTTTCATATTTCTTCTTGAGATGGCTGAGCACACGTGTCGATTGCACCCACCGAGCGTTGTTTGAACTGGATGAGGGTGGCCAGTTAGCTGGCCACTGATTTTTTTAATCACAACCATCTCATTGTTCACGTAGTTCTCAAATTACATTCATGCAACAGAGGAACGAGTTTAGTCACATACCTGGAAGTCGAATGTGGTTGCTATGAGGTGTTGTGGCCTTTCCTTCTGTTGCATGCATTTGTTTCTGTGGTTGCATGATGGCTTGGTTGCTAATTCATGGCTATTTTTCTTGTGCAGGTATCCTCTGGCTGGATCTAAGCTGCAGGAGCCAGTTACATCCTTCAGATTTGCACCTTCATGCTGCTAATGCTGGATTTTTACAAGACAGCAACTTGTTTTCTCCATTACTCCCGAACGATAAATTGGATTGACCTGAAACTTTCTAAGCATGCTTCTATCATTGTTATACACCTCCCATAGCAAAATTATGGTCAATGGATGCACGGATATTGAGAAAAACTAAAAATGGCTGAAGATTACAGAGGTCAATTTCTTGGAAACCGTATATCAGAATCGGCTGAAACTGCTTGGGTATGTTACTATCACCTATATGCATCTCCCCGTGAAACATATTTTGAAATGGATGCATGGATATGGAGAAAATGCAAAAATGGTTGAAGGTGATGGAGGCTGATTTCTTGGAAATCGTGCACTGGAATTGGCTAAAATTGCTCGAGCATGTTGCCATCGTCCCTATACAACTCCCCATGTAACATTTTTGCAAATGGATGTACGGTTTTCAAGTTAGGGGACAAAAAAAATTTAGCACTATGTATTTTTGCCTCCAAGCATTCTGCAGTTTTTTGCATGGTAAGAAAAATGAGTTTGGGCTATAATGCAGACATGGAAATGATGGAGGAGGAGTTTGAAGATTGTAGGAAGACTTATGAACCCTTTAGGAAGCTATCATGTTCGCCAAACTACCTTTTTGAAATCCATTTCTAGCTTCCTGTAATTTCTACAAGAACTTCCTGTAGAACACAGTTTTTAGGAAAGAAGCATAATGAGATGGAAAAAATAATGGAGAAGGGTGAGGGATGGAAACAGGGGTGGCTACAGGCCTAAAAAATAGATTCAAACCTTTAGATTCCCCTTCAAGATCAATTTTGGCTCACTCGAAGTTTCTACAGGATGTTTCCTATAGAAATACAGAACTTCCTGTAGAAGGTGGAATCTCAACCTGAATGTGATCAAATCTTAGGAAAGGCATGTGGCCATGGAGGGAGTGTCTGTAGGGATGTCCTGAAGCTTGGTATGGACCCCTATCCTCATTTTGTGCGACCCTCCTTACTTGCAATGTATTCCCTGCAACCTGCAATTATTTGACAGAGATTAGGGCTGTTTTTTTTCTTTTTTCTCTTTTTTTTTTGAAAAACAACTAGGGCGCCTCATGGGGGTTTTCACCCTAATTTCCTGCCCTGGGAACCTCCAAGGGAGGTTTTCACCCAAGGATCTTATTATTTTTTTTCTTTTCTCTTTTTTCCAACCCATTGACCGCCTCATGGAGGTTTTCAATCAATGAGCCAATCTGAGGCGCCTTCGAGGAGGTTTTCACCTTAGATTTTTATTTTCCTCTTATTTTCATTTTTCTCCTTTTTTTTTTTTTTACCCTACCCTGCCCTACTTGAAAAACAAAATTATTTTCAAGTATAAGAATACTTCCAATGGAGCCATGTGCACATCGAGATTAGAGACAAAATGATGTGGAGGCTTGAAATGCATGCTTTGACAGTTATCCGGATTTCGGAGACCAAATGATTTGACTTTGAAGGGATCAAACATAGCTAAGGAAGAGAGTATTGCTGCAACTTAGTGACCGTCTGGAACCATATCTCAATATAGCTCTGATATCCTTGGTCCTTTTGCTGATCTGGACCATTGTTCATGTCACCTTCTACCATGACCTTCTCATCTTCCTCTTTTTGGTTATTTCTCTCTTGAATACATGGAGGATTTGATGGTAACCATGAGGGAGCTCTCTCGATCTCTGATTTTGATGTCTTCTCTTCATCTAGTGCAGCCCATGGTCCTTTGATCTCCTCTTTTGAATCTTCTTTTGCTAGATGTGGTCCTTCAATGCTTTCAATATGGTTTCTTTCTTGCAATACTCTTCCTGAGCTATGATGAATATCATTGAGCTCAAAAGGAGTTGTTTGGACATGTTGTGCCTCAACATTATAATTGAGTTGAGCTACTCCAATGTGCGGGTTTGGAAATGGTGGTACAGGTCATTGAGTGGGGGTGTAATTTTGAGATAGATGTGGATGGGGCTGTGGTTGGGCAGGCATTTGGGGTTGCCTTGGTGGAGCAGGAGGCGATGGTTGTGGTTGAGCAGGTGGTGGAGGAAAAGGAACAAGAGGAGTTTTGTTAGGGGGCCTCCACCCCTGATGAGATGCATTCCAGTGAGGCTGTGACTGAGCATAAGAGTGAAACGAATGAGCAACTGGAGAAGCATGGTATAAAGGAGAATATGACCAAGGAGGGGGTGTGGACCAGGAAGGATGAGTAGGGGGACCCCAAGAAGGCATGGAAGTGGCTTGATAGGGGTCGTAATAGGTCTGGGATGCCCCTTACATTCCCTGCTGGTAGGGTATGGGTCCATGTGGCCTCCTTTGGTTCATATAATAGAGTGATTCACTGGCTCCTTTGGCTCTTTGATATGCATCTTTAAGTCCAGGCAAGGAAGGACACTGATTTGTAGGATGGTATTCTTCACAGACGAAACACACTTCTAGGGAGTGCATTGGACATTCGTTCCTAGGATGCTTTCTAGTGCACCTAGGACAAAAGATGTCCAAAGCCCTCTTGGCTTCCTCTTGCTTCCTTTGGATCTGTAAGGTATCCAGTTGCATGGCAAGAAACTACCTCATATCGCTCTTGAAATCTTCCATCTAATTTGCAAATTCATTTTTGGATAAGGTACTACTCCCAACATTTTTGCTTGTAGCCATTTTCTCCAGAGGAATGTTTTCTTATTCTTCTCCCATAGAGGTTCTTCAAATATATATTGTTGTCCACCTAGGGGTTCTTCTTAATCACAGCCATCAAAGAAAAGAGAAGGTTGGCTATGTGAAGCAATGGGGGGTGTTGTGAAAACATTTTTCTAAATTATCTCTACTCCTAAAAGGCATGAAAGGAAATCTTTTTGGTTGATTTTTGCTTTTTTCTGTTGTACCTACAAAACTAAAATATATTGAACTGCAGCTAACTAAAATCTATCTTGCTGAAATGAAAATGCAGAATTGGAATGAAAGCAGGAAAGGACTAATCCATTTTGTTGAAATGAAATTGCAGGAATGAAATGCTAGGCTACGCTTGTGAAATTGAAATGCTAATCTACGCTTGCATAATTGAAATTGCGGAATTGAAATGCTAATCTACACTTGCAGAAATGAAATTTCGGAATTGAAATGCTAATCTATGAAAGCAGGAAATGTCTAATCTACTTTTGCGAAAATGAAATTGCAGAATGGAAATGAAACAATCTACTCTATGCTTGTTGAAATAAACTACTTAGCAGAAGGTTGTAGTAGAAAATAGAATAAAAGCAGCAACCACCAATACTCTTATGCTTCCATGGCAACGGCGCCAAAAATATGGTGGGCTCCAGTATTGCAGCATTATCTGGGACTCCCTTCTTTAATTTTATCAACCCGGTAGTTTGTAACAAACTTGGAAGCGACGGTGCTGTATGCACAAGTACTAGCTCTTGTCGCAGTTGTCACTTGATCAGCTGGCACAAGTCCGCTAGGAGCTTAAGCCAACTTCTATGAGCTCTTAGAAGAAGCTTTTAACTTATGGATGAAAGCTAACTCAAAGGAGCCTAATCTACTTGCAGAAAGAAATTTAAAAGATGAAAGGAAATGCAAACGCTAGTTTTACCAACTAGCCCTACTGATGCAAGAAAAAGGATGAAAGCTACTGAAAGAGATGCTATTGATTCTTGGGAAGGTAAAATGCATGTGACTAAGCTACTTCTGAAGAGAAATATGAAAAAAAACATCTTTTTGCATTTTTGAGTAAGTTGGTAGAATTATTATGCATGTGCTTTAACTGTTTTTGACTGTGCAGAGGTGGATTGGCGAAAGGAAATGCTTGCAGGAGGTTGGGAAGGTTAGAAGAGGGCCTAAGGGGTCCCTATCACCCTCCCAGAGAGTTTCACCAGTGATCGGATCTCAAGAAACCGCTTTTGTGAGCTTCTATAGGAAGTCTACAGGGTTCTACAGGATGTCCCGAAAGAGCATTTTGGAGGGTTGATGGAGGAAGAAAGGTGAAGAAGTGGGTATGGAGGTGAGATAAGGGTGTGAGGAAATCTAGGACTTGGTGGATGGAGCTGAGGAGTGGTGAGGATGGTTGGGTTTGTTCAAGGAAGGGTAGAGCAATATTGCACAAAAATATGGAGATTAGGGCAAAGCAGGAGAATGTGGCAAATGAAGGGCAAGAATCTGAGTTAGAGGATGAAGTAGGTTGCATGGATGGGGTAAGGGTAGGAGAGAAGATTTCACAGGTGCTCTGCACATGATTTTTCAAAACTAACGAACAAAGACTAAGAAAACCAAAGATCTAGTTGTTTTAACCTAATTTGACCTAGTCATCCGCAAAGAAAGATGAACAGAAGTTTATTGGCAGCAAATCATATAAAACAACTATGGAAACCAAGCAAGAATGGATCCAAGCATGAAATCGCAACTGGTACCAACTTTTGCAACTAAGAATCTAACACTAGAAATTGCATGAGGAAGCAAAAATAGTGTTTTTGTGGCGGCAAGGACACCTTGGTCTCAGCTCATGGTCCCACGGAGGGAGAGGGGAGATCTAGGGTGCTTATTAGCCTTTTTCTGAATATTTCGCTGTTATCAACCTATCAAATCAATCGGAACATGAAAAACTATTTCTATCATCAAAAATGAACTAAATAACTAAACAAGATTGTAACCTACTAGCAGAAATTAATTAAAGACAACAGAAAAACATATAACAGTACACGGAGGAGATCCTAGCACTTGGGTTGGGCCCAACCCCAAGAGCTACAAGCTCCTAAAAAGAAGCTCAGAACTGAGTCAAAATGCAATTGATCTCCATTATTCAGAAAATAACCATATCACAGAAATGTTTACAACAAAGGCTCCACAAATGAGCAAAAACAGAGCAGCACTAGAGTGCTAACCTATTGACTAAAATCTAACTACAATCTGACTAAATACTGACTAAAATCGAACTACAAACTAGCTAACTCCAAATGAGGCCCTAATCCTTCTTATTTATACAAATTGAGGACCCCAACAGTCCTCCTAAACTTTATGGACTCGGCTGCCAAAACTTGCAGTTAACAGCAGTCCTACTTGACTTGCTTGGCTGCCCTTTGTGTTCCGATTTTTTGATGGAGAATTTGAGGTAAGAGCTCATAAATGAAGGGGACACCTTCCTACAAATCCTCTCCCTTGTTCTTCCACGAATTTGGCTGCCAAGTGCTCATTTAAACCTTTGATTTTATCTCAAAATTGACCAAAAATCTGCACAAAGCACCCATTAGACTTGTTGGCATAATGACTAACCCAATTCACTCTATTAGCATAAATATAATAAAAAACATGTAATAAACTAATGAGGATGATGGATTAAGTTGAATTAGGAGGCTGAATGAGCCCATATAATTACTCATTTGGCTCATCAGGTATTAAAGTTGAATATTTGAAAACTAATCTCGGAATTACAGGAAGCAACAGTTCAAGGAGTTATGCCCACAGGGCAAAAGGTTGGTGAGCTGACATGCCTAGCCACCATAAAAACACCAACATACTAATAGTACACAAACTTGGATTGCAAAAATCAAACTGCAATTGCAAGCAAAAGAGTGGGACAAGAACTTTGTAGGATGAAGCCGTAGAGCACACAGCAAGTCGAGGATGGCCACAATAAAAGAATGTATTGTGTTGCACGAAAATAATAAAAATTGGAGTTCGAGTTGTTGCGAGTTCAAGACTATAATGGTGGCATGAGGATCGAATGACAGTCTTAAGAGCTTGATTTTTAAAAAAGAATCTTCCATTCGATGGCTTGTAGAAGGCCACGGGCTCAAGTGCGTCACATAGGTGGCAGCGGCACAAGGAACTATAGCGCAAGGGGCTTGACACAGCTTCCAGGAAGGCACAGGTCAGTGAAGTGTTAGAGTGGCTACATATGATCGTGTCGCAAGCATTGTTTCGTGTTGGGCATTATTAGGTAGTTGCAACGCATTATAGCCAACAAGAATTCGTTGGGTAGGGGATTTTCCATGACAGGCTGTGAGTAGAAATTCCGACAAGGTTCAGTCGATAGAGCATGGTATGAAGGATACTACCAGCAATGAAGCTAAAATTATTGGCAAAGGTCAACCCTCAGAGGGAGAGAGGGAGATTGTACCAGTTGGGGGATTGGAAGTAGCCTTCGTGGGAGTCTCAAAGGATCGAAACAGACCCATAACAATACTAAAATAACCATTGCAGTGACAAAGGACGAGGAGCAGGAGGCAATGAAGGTTGATCAACAAAGAGGAAGACAACCTTTAGGTCAAGGGTCAAAAGAGTTGCAGATTGTTCAAAGGTTATCTAAGAGGAAGACAACCTTTAGGGGATCAACTAAGGAAGCCGAATTAGATAACTTTTGACCGATCTGCAACTCTTTTGACCCTTGACCATTGGCTGTTTAGGGCACACACTGCTAAATTTGACTACAATTGGCCACATATTTGATAGGGTTGTTTTGACTTTGATTTGACAAGTCAATTTTGATTTTTGTACTCTCTCTCTCCACTGGAAATTTGATATAATAATAAGAAGAATTGATCAAAGGGTTTTCTCCATCTTGGGGTTTTTCCCTGTCATTTGCCAAATCTAGTGTTCTCTTGTCTTGGTTTGTCTTCTGCATTTTGTTATTCTTGTTCTATCTACAGTTACTATCAATGTAATTAATGGTTAATGTGATTGCTATTGGAAAAGTAAATTGGAAATTGTCATTGGGTTGTTAAAAGACATGGAAGTAATTTTGCTAAGCATATAAATACCATTGCTAACTAAAATTAACATGGCATTAGAGCATAGGTGAAGACAAAGCCCAAGCAAGAGAGAGAAACACAATTACTAAGGGAGATTAGTTAGACAAGATCATTGGACTAGCCCCAATGAATACTACATCTTACTTCAAATTTGAGGATAAGCTCGAGGACAAATATGACTATCATGCATGGAAGATGACTTTGGATTTGACTTTGGAAGAGCATGATATGCCATGGACTATGTGCAGGTAAGAGTGGTGGAGCCTCCTTCAAATGCATCGACCTTTTCAAAGAGGAAGTACAAGAAAGGGGAGGTCAAAGATAAAAGAATTATCATAATCTCCATTCAAAAGCATTTGGTTGCCTATAATTCTTATTTTGGAACATCTAAGGAGATGTATGATAAGATGGTTGGGATGTTCAAAGTAAACAATGCAAATAAAATCCTCTTTATCAAGAACAAGTCTAAGGACATCAAGATGGATAAAGGGGAGTTTATCTAATCCTACTTTATGAGAATAACACAAATCAAGAATGACCTACTCTCTATTGGAGAAATTATTGTTGACGGGGAGCTCACTCTTATTGCACTTAGAGGTCTTTCAAGAGCATGTGATTTGTTTAACACCACATTATCGACAATGACATGATACATAGTTTCGATGAATTATTGGCTCGATGCACTCAAGAGGAGGCGAGGATGATGGAGAGAGGCATGCCCTCAAATGGAAACAAACCTACTAATTTCTTCGCTCATGCAAAGAGGAAAAATAATTTTGGTCCAAGGAGACAGGGTCAATGATTCAACAAGGGATTCAAAGAAGGAATAAAAGGAAGGCGCTACAATTGCAACAACTTTGACCACTATGCTAGAGAGTGTCCTCATAAGAACAATACTCCAGGGGATGATGAAAATAACAACAACATTTTCAAAGGAAATGAAAATCAAAGGAACAAGAGGTTCAACAATAAAGGAAGTAGGAATGCTCCTGCTACTTGAAATGGAAATGGTCGACCTCCCAAAAGGACGAGAAATTCCAGGTATGAGGAAAGTAATGTTGTAGAAAAATATAAGGAGTTTTATCTTATTTCCGCTCTATCTATTGCCTCTCCTTCGAATACTTTGGATCATTGGTTGATTGATAGTGGAGCCTTAAGGCACTTCACTAGGTACAAAGAGGTCCTCTCAAAATTGATTGGAAAGAAGACTAACTTGGAGGCCATACTTGGATATAATACTACCTACCCATGAAAGGGATAGGTATTGTCACTCTTCACTTGAATCAAGGTCAAACCATTCATCTACAAGAAGTATTATATGTGCCTGATTTGAAGAAGAAACTGATGTCCATTTCTATGATGGAAGATAAAGGCTTCAAGGTAGCATTCATTGATGGAAAGGAGTTTTATCTTATTTCCGCTCTAGCTATTGCCTCTCCTCCGAATACTTTGGATCATTAGTTGATTGATAGTGGAGCCTCAAGGTACTTCACTAGGTACAAAGAGGCCCTCTCAAATTTGATTGAAAATAAGACTAACTTGGAGGCCATACTTGGAGATAATACTTCCTACCTGTGAAAGGGATAGGTATTGTCACTCTTCACTTGAATCAAGGTCAAACCATTCATCTACAATAAGTATTGTATGTACCTGATTTGAAGAAGAACCTGGTGTCCATTTCTACAATGGAAGATAAAGGCTTCAAGGTAGCATTCATTGATGGAAAGGTACGTATTCGGCAAAGAAACCCTAAAGGTGCATTTACACTTGGATTTAGGATTGATGGTCTCTATCAAGTTGGAGGAACTCCTTTGGGAGCCTTGACTTGCGATACTTCTCTTCAATCTGAATTATTGCACTGAATATTTTCCCACCTTCATTACAAAGCCTTGCAGGTAAGGAAGATAGTCACGGATATGCCCAAGCTCAATATGAATCATGAAGGAGTTTTTCAAGGTTGTGCAACTGGGAAACTTACAAGGGGACCATTCCCTTCAAGTGAAAACAAAATTACCAATATTTTTCAATATGTCCATTCTGACCTATCTGGTATATTTCATGTAACATCATTGGGAGGATACTTATACTATGCAATTTTTGTGGATGACTTCTCTCACAAAACATGGATCTATGTATTGAAGAAGAAGGATGAAGTGTTCAAATGGCTCTGTTCTTTTAAAGCCTTGGTGGAGAATCAAACACGGAAGAAGATTAAAATATTGAGAATCGACAATGGAACCAAATATAAATCAAATGAATTCAATGACTTTTGCAGAGAGGCTGGCATTAAGAGATAGACAACTGTTCCATACACTCCTGAGCAAAATGGAGTCGTTGAAAGGAAGAATCGAACAATCATGGAAGCCACACGTGCCATGATTCATGATCAAGGTCTACCGAAGTTCTTATGGGGAGAATCTGCCAACATTGTCATGTATGTTCAAAATAGGAGCCTGCATCAAGCACTGGATTTCAATACACTCGAATAAGTTTTCACTGGTAAGAAACCTAATGTTTTTCATTTTAGAATATTTGGTTGTCCCGTGTATTTTCATGTGCCTAAAGAGAAAGGAAACAAGTTGTAAGCATCTAGAAAGAAAGGTACATTTGTGGGCTACAATGAAAATTCAAAGGCATATAGAATTTATGTGCCTGGTTAAAGAGATGTGGAAGTAAGACATAATGTCACCTTTGATGAAGACACTGCCCTTGGGAAATCCAAAGATCTCCCCATACCAAGGAAGGATAATGATGATGTTGCAGAAAAGCAGGATGAACCTCTGATAGATGAGCCTATACCCAATGTTCAAAGCCCAATGGATCTCATTGATCCACCTCCTCGTGATCCCTCTACCTCAAGGAAAATACCTTTGTGGCTCAAAGATACTCTCGAAGATGCTGAAAGACATATTGCTCCAAGAGGGACATTTCGCGAAAGTAAGAAGTCAAACAGGTATCATCAAGGGTACTTAGCTGTTATAAGTATTATTGCTCAAACTGAGCCATGTATATTCAAAGAAGTCGTAAAGCACCAAGTTTGGAAGGATGCGTTGAATGAGGAATATGAATCTGTCATGAAAAATGATGTCTGGGATGTGGTGCCTAGACCAAAGGACATGTCTGTAGTCACCTCAAAATGGCTATACAAAATTAAACATGGATTTGATGGGAGGGCTGAAAAATATAAGGCCAGGTGTTGTTTTTCCACGATCTTGGGTCTAGGATAGAATCTTAGAATTTCTTACGTTACCAAACCAAGAATCACAATGATACTACTTTGCACAGCAGAATATAAATAGCAGTAAATCTACTAGTGAACAAAATATACACAACTTTTACAATTTTTAACCCAACTTCGTTATATTAATCCAACTGAATAATACAACAATCTAGGTCTCCTATACCATGCATAATGGTCCTCATACATAAACTAGTACAAGATATAAAATTGGGGCTTGGTGTCAGTCCATCGACAACCAATCTACCCTCAATAAGATACTCTAACCATCTGGCTGATGTTGTTGATTCTCTCAGCTCCTCTCGGTTATACATGTGCTTGCGTGATCCTTCGGCTCCCGATCTACAGCTCCTGCCTCTATCAATGCTCCAAGTCCATTTGACCGTTGAACCTCGGTTGTCAATCTGCACACTAGTTGATTGTTTGTCCATCAACACATTGAGACACATGTCAAATTGTTCACAACTTCACTTGTGAACAACTCTCAATCTGCCCACTGTTGTTGCTCAGCTACTCAGGGACTTCAACCCACTGTAATCTTCTTGCGCTACTCCAATTAAGACTAACATAGGGCATGGATGGTTACCACCTATCACTGCAAGATGTCCATCTCCCACAATGAACATGAGCTAGAAGGATTTCCCATTATCTGTTGTAGATGTCCTTCTCCACACACAAGTCTAGGGTTGCACAAACTACTCCTGGTTGATCAGACCCATGAGCTCAACAATTGCCACTCTAGAAAATAATTTTGTTTATTAAGGTGTTGCACATCGAGTTCCAACTTGGGCACTATCATGTTGTCCTCTAGTAGACCATAAATGCCCAATCCACATCCACACTTGGCCCACTCTCACTCTGCCCTCCAATAGACCACGAGTGACCAAGTCTGTTGTAGCATCTGCTCCTAGCTAGGGCATCCAATACCTAAGAAACCCCTCCACATGGCTGCTAACAAACTTCCAAACTGTCCTCTCCTAGGACACCATCCACTAGCATCAATTCAACCTTAATAAATCAATACAATGCATACCTAGCCCTACTTAGCTTTTGTGTCACCTTGGTGTAGTTTGCTACATGCTCAGCCCTCACTCATGTTTCCTGCACTCGCGGATTCCTGCACTAGTGCATTTCTGCACTTGCATTCCTGCACTCGCACGTACCTACCCTCGCATTCCTGCACTTGAACTGCTCGCACTTGAGTTTCCTTTCTTGATGTGTAGGCTATGAAAGATGCTTCTTGGATATGTCTAAATGTGTCACACTTGACCTATATTTATTAGCATCAAGTGGCTCCAATGAATTTGTCTTTGGGCACTACTTTAACCTCAAGTCAACCTGCCTAACTAGAAAAATTTACCCATCTTAACTTCAAAAATTCATTTCTCTTCAACCATAACATGGAATCGGATGATTTTCGATGCGTCAGATTTGTCTATATGAGTACTATCATCCTCATCCATCACATGTCGAAATATCTCCATTTTTTGTCCCCAGCATCGATGGGTGCAAAACTCCAAGCTTGGGTTTCAAGCCCACAAGGCCATTTCTGGAGCTCCTTCCTCCAAACCCTCGGTCCTCAAGGCTTAGAGTACCTCCCAAGCTACAAATCTCAATACCATATTTGTTTCTTGAGGCTTCTCTCAAATGGGAGCAGTGGACTATGACGAGATATTTGCATGCAGTTGCCCGATAAACCATTATCTGATCTATGATAGCTCTTGTTACCACTCAAGAATGGAGCCTACATCAAATGGATGTTAAAACCATATTATTACATGGCTCGCTTAAGGAGGAAGTCTACTTGGAACAACCTCAGGAGTTCGAAGTGCAAGATCGAAGAACACATGTATGCAGGTTGAAGAAGTCCCTTTATGGGTTGAAGCAAGCCCCTAGGGCTTGGTATGAGAGGATTGATAGCTATCCTATGAAGCTGGAATTTACAAGAAGCAATGTTGATCCTAACCTATACTTCAAGATTGAAAATGACATGCCTCTCATTTTGGTCATTTATGTAGATGATCTCTTTCTGAAAGGTGCAGACCCTCTCATTTATCAATGCAAGATGGAGTTGGCTTCTGAGTTCGAGATGAAGGACCTAGCACTGATGCACTACTTCCTAGGCTTGGAGGTTTGGCAAAAGTCGGGTGAGATTTTCCTTTCTCGAGGAAGATACATTGTAAAGTTGCTCAAGAGATGTGGGATGGTGGATTGCAAGTTTGTGTCTACTCCGATGGAACTCAACTTCAAGAAGTTATGTGGGAGTGTTGTTGGGCCCGAATTGGAAAACCCTTCTGAATATAGACAACTTGTGGGGACCCTGATGTTCTTGGTAAACACCCATCCTCACATATGCTTCGTTGTGAATACGTTGAGTCAATTTATGGTCAAGCCTCATCACATACATTGGATTGCTGCTAAGAATCTCTTGAGATATCTTCATGGAATAATCAACTATGGACTAAGATACACTGTCATGAATTTGAAGCTACATGGATATACTAATGCTAACTAGGCTAGCAATGTGGTGGAACATAAAATCATGTCTGGATGTTTCTTCTCATTAGGGTCAACTTCAACTTATTGGATGAGTAGGAAGAAGAAATCGGTTGCTCTAAGCACCGCCAAGGCCGAATACATTGAAGCTAGTATGGCCTATTGTGAGGTTGTGAGGTTGAGGAAGATCTTTAGTGAACTATTTAGGCACATATTGGATACCATTGTGATCTTCTGCGACAACCAAAGTGGGATTCACCTTTCAGAGAATCCTATGTTCCACAACCGCTCCAAGCACATTGACATCAAGTACCACTTTATCCGGGATATTGTACAACAGGAAGCAATTAGGCTCCAACACATCAAGATTGATAAGAAAGTCGCAGACATCCTCACGAAGCCCTTAGGGAAGGCCAAATCCTTAACCTTTCGAGAGAGACTTGGAATCATCGAAAGACCCTCCCATGAGGGTCCAGCTTGAGTTGGACATTGAGCTATGGGAACCCCTGGGGGCTTGGGGTACTTCTTGGAGCTATGAGCGACCATAGGATGAGTGGTTCACCTTCCCCTATTGGTGCGTTGTGTACAAGGTGGGTGGTTCACCTTCCCCTATTGGTGTGTTGTGTACAAGGTGCATGGTTCACCTTCCCTCGTGATACCCAATGATAGTTGACATGTGTAAGGTGAGTGGTTCACCTTCCCCTACGATTGATGACACATGTATGTATGGTGGGTGGTTCACCTTCCCTTACGATTGAAATATGCATAGGATGAGTGGTTCACCTTCTCCTATAACATATGAGCGAGATGAGTGGTTCACCTTCTCCTGTTGATGCCCCAGCATACATCCTACCCATGTAGTTCGTACATCCCACCCATGTAGTCTGGGACTCATGGAAAGTACCTCTCATCTGGCCAATGAGTTGGGAAAAGTGGATAGGGACCATAGTACTACAGATGGACGCATCGTGTACTGTTGTACTCCCTATGTCTAGGATGCATGGTGTTCAACAACTAGATCTAGGATCAAGTCTAATTGAGGTTCTACCTTTGGAATGACTTTTGTCAGTGGAGAGTGGTAAAGTCTTGTGACTCACTCTCAATCGATTATTCTTCATTATTCATATTCGTGGTCAATAGAGCAGGGATGAGATGAGATACAGAGATGGCATGATGATTGATGATGATGGATGGATTGGCAGGTGGAATTCTCCCTAGTTGAGAGGGAGTGTTAAAATTGGCAACGAGGACCAAATTCCATTTTGGACATCTCATTTGATGGAGATGATGATTGCATTGAATTCATCTTTTCGAGAGGACCAAAATCTATCTAAAGATCACCAAATTTGAACAAGAAGAAATGTGTTTTGAATTTAACCCCACACATGTGCAAATTGCCAAGGTCGGCCACACCATCATGTAGGTTCATGAAGCCCAATGGACGTGTCACTTCACCCTCGACGAATTGTATAAATATAAATGACCTCCAAACTCATTTGGCACCTCACTAACTCACACATTCTTCTCTCTCCTCTCATTGGTTCTTACAAAACAATGTTAACTTTGAAACGGGAACTGATACTGTTACTCGTTTCGTAGAGATAGCAAAAAAGTGACCTGATTTTGGAAATGGGTGATGCAGAACGCACATGTTTTTTTTAGAGCATAGTTTTTGGTACTTTAATTTTTTTTTATGTACATTACGTTTTTGAATGGTAGTGATTTTCATGCTGATTTAAAAAAGTGAGTATTCTGCATCACCCCCTTTTTTTAAAAGACCTGTTTTTTGGCTTTAAATTTTCTAATGTATAAAATGTAAATAATTATTTTGTAAATTTGATCATTTTTGAAGTGGTCGTTTTCTTCACATTTTCTTGTTTTTTATTTTAATTTTTAACCTTTTTCTTTAGTGAGGTTTTTATTGTTTTGCATTTTTAAATTAGGAGGTCGATATTTAGAATTTTCAATATTCTACATATTTATACATCCTTAATTAATTTTTCACTCCATATAAAATAATTGTTTCTAAAAAACAATATTTTTTAACAATGGACATAAAAATAACCATTTTTAACGTAAATATAACTAAAAAACTACACGTTTTGATAATTTTTTGCTAGAATTGACATCTCAAAATTACAATTTTTATACGATAATTTTAATTAAAAATGGTTAAATAATAGCTTTTTTTTTAATGAATTTCATGTCAAAAAAATAATAATAATCACTTTCTTTTTTCAAAAAATAATGATTAACTTAAAAATCAATGCGAAAATCACATATTACAAATATTGAACGTATAACAACCCTAATTGAGTGTTTATTCTTCTCATAAAATGTCAAATTCAAAACATTGCAAAGCTTGATTTCCAAGCATAACTTAAATAATCAACAATGTCACGTAATCCAAACTCTTTGTCCTCTAGAGTTTCATCATTGTCTTCTTCCACAATATTTTATGTTTCCTTTTGCTCATTTTCCTCTTCTAATGGGTCTTTGATGTCTATGAATCTCCCAATGTATGTCTTTCCAAACATTCCATGTAATGGTGGTTGGGGTTCCTTTGCCTTTTTTGCCACACGTGATTCATTAAAGTCCCCTTTCTTCAACCCAATTTCTTGCATTGCATTTGGAAGAAATTGAAGAGCATTAATTCTTTGTTGAATGAAAGGTTGAAATGTTTAGAAATTTTCTTGAATAACTATTTCAAATACCATTTAAGAAAAGATGGTAATGCAAGCACATACTCAACGCCCATGTCACCTCCTCAACGCCCATGTCACTTTTATAAAATAGAATGTATTTATCATTCTACTCAACATTCATTTTTATCAAAATTCAATATTTCCACAAACATGAATCACTTTAAAACATTTTTATATCAATTTTATACCAATTTTCAAAATTAATAAAACAAACTCAACTAATTTAATAATGGTGAATTGTAATATATAAAAAGAACTCACTACAGATCATCCACTACCAATGTTAATCAAGTGAAGAAAAAAACGCTATAATTCATCCAAACACAATTAATTTTATATTTATTAAAAAAAATCAAAATTATATATGTTCAAGTCTACATGTGAAATTCATTTATATGATTAAGACTTGCTTACACACTTGTTTCCCTTGTAATCAATTCATCTCAACAGAATTATCAACGAAAACAAATCTTATCTGTGCAAAGAGATAAAAGATAAGCTTCTTTGAAAAACTTTTTTATTTCCACCAAGTGATTTGTCTATTTATCAATTTAATAATGATGTGTGGAATTAAACCATATCAATTTATTAGAAACTATTGAAATTTTTATTTATTAACACCAATCTAGTCAAAATGATCCCAAATCTCCCAAAAACGATTGTTTTAACCTCATGCATTCAAACAAAATGAGCCTAATAGACCCTAAACAAAATGAATTAAGTGAGTTGTTGACTCAACCTAACAAACCCTAACTAACATAGCCTGATCACATTCCAACTTCAAGTCATTAACTAAAATAGTCGAAAGACCCTCACCCTATATCTCAAGTCTTGAAGCACTTGGTTGCCTTCATTTACCAAACATTGCTTGCCTACATTTGGACTTGATTTGGTTTATTACAATTTGCTTAGCCAAAGAGAGCAGGGAATCCATTTGTGATTATTACAGATTTGCAAATGGAAAATGCAAACTATTTTATTCAATCAACGAAGAATTGCAAATTGCAAATTACAGATTTGCAAATGAAAAATATAAACTATTTTATCTCATCAGAACATAATTGCTCAAATTAAAGTCATCTATTATGATCAATTTATCAAAAATTTGTGTCATCCATTATGTTTAATCTATCAAGAAGTTTCAAAATTTTAAACTCAAGTCATACATCATGTTCAACCTATCAAAAGTTGTTTACTTCAAAATTTATAATTTATGTATCAATTTTCCCTATGTTTATTTTTTATATAACATAACATATAAGAATATTTTACAAAGATCCCAAAATCCAGGTCTGACTACTTTGATTATTAATCAAATGTAAAACCAAAATATATTGTTTTGTTTAAAACTCGATCTCGTAGCAGATGTTTCCATCAGAATCGACCTTAATTTCTTGAATACACTCATCTAATTCTGACAGCTCCAGCTTCTCCCCGACGCTAGTAAGAATATGATGGAGTTCCTTGGCAGAAATCTTGTTGGTGCCCTCTTTATCAAGGGCTTTAAAGGCATCCCTGAGTTGAACATGGAAGCTCCCTCCCTTCAAGTTTTGTTTCATCACGTCCACGAAGCGAGGGAAGTCGATGGTGCCATTGATCTCTTCATGTTTAATGATCTCTTTAAGCTCTGCCTGAGTGGGATTCTCCCCAGGGATCGCATCACGGTTCCCAGTTCGGCCGCCGTAATGTACCCATCACAGTCGGTGTTGAATAGGCTGAACGCCTCCTGCATTGGAGCGATCTGCTCTTCACTTGAGATCAAAATTGAACTTTTACTAAAAAACTATTTTGTTTGTTCCTGCCAAAATTAATTAACATCAAAATTCCATCTGAAATCTGCTTAATATCGTATTGGATTCCCAGTAAGCATTGTTTGGGGCAATTCGTAGCAGATGGGGCAATTCTGGGCATCCAATATGATATTAAGCAGAGAAATCCTAGCCTTGCGAAAGATCTGCGGTGATGGCACTGCTGGGAATTCAACTAGGGTCGCCTTGGGTGTTATTGCAACAGGGGGCAATGTCAATGCTGGTGCCAGAGAGGCTAAGCCCATCAATACCGTGACGAAAATGAATATGACTCTAACCTGTGTTGCTGCATAGTCTAATGCGTAAAGACAATGAACCTGTGTTGTTGCGCATATAATTTCGTACTGACAAGTCATGATAGTGAACTCCATTGTTTGTTCGCCGAGTCTTCCCATAGAAAACATGTTTCTTTATCCCTCTTATGCAAAGTTTTTTACATTCATTTCTGACATTTCTTTGGCATTTTCCATGATTTTCTGCAAATATCCTTGTTGTTAATAGTTCGTCGATCTGGACTGCCATGTCCACTATTAGTAATTGTCATCTGCAACATTCACAGTACTATGCGACATATTCTGTTTTTCTCATCAAATCTGAAAAAGAAGTGCAGAACGAAGTCACTAAATCTCTAGAATGGAATTTGCTTACATGGTAATGAAATGAGCCTGGAAATGGTTAGTGAGTAGATCTATAGGTCTACCTACTCGACCCTCTCCAGGTCTTCTCATTAAATCTGAAAGTGGTGGGAGTTCTGGTGCCATTTGAGGAACTGGTGCATAAAGGTACATTCCTTTCTTCCCGTGACCTACTAGAAGAGGCCTCCTCAGTGTTACAACTACGTTGAATCTACTACCTTCCATTGCAAGGGAAAGTTCTTCGTGTGGCTACCTACTTGAAGAGACGAACAATCGAGATTTCCAAAAAGAGAAATGATAATGAGAGATATTGAGAAATCAGTAGGTGTTAAGAAAATGATGAATTGTTAAAGGACGAGAAATAAATTAAAATTGCCCATTAGAGGAGATGTGGGAATGAAGGTAATTAAAATTATTATAGAGAAAGTTGTCATGAGGCACCTTATCAAAAAATAGGTTAAATGAGAATCTTTATGAAGGTGGTCAGAAGATAATTCATTTGATGTCCTCGAATATGTCAAAAAATTCCACATTATAATGTAAGAATGACTCTCATTCAAATTCAAAAGTAAGAAGGATATTGAAATTATTCTAATAACTTGTTGGTTTGAGGGTCTATTATGATATTTCTAACATGTTGGAGGTCAATGTTCAATCCTCAAACTAGACCCTTCTTCATACGACTGGTTTGGATGTTGTTTCTTGGTCTCTTGATGGAGATTTAGATGAGAGATATATTGGAAATTATTGGACATGGACTTCATTGGAATACATCAACCTTGAATAAGAGTATTAAACCATGGTGGATAGGATATTTATTCAACTATTAGTTGATTTGGAACTCCATCCAAAGGACATATCCATGTGATGGGGAAAATAAATATTCAATCAACATTTGGACTATTGGAAAGTTCCTTTTAGATGATTGATATTCCATGGCACAATATTTTAAGAGGTGTATTGCGAAAATAAGGAAATATGGGTATGATAAAATAAGGGGGTGGAAGCCTAAGAAAACCTAGAAGTGCTAATATCTAAGAAGAAAAAAGAGGATGGGACAAAACCAATGTTCAAGATTCAAAAAGAAGGTAATGAAATAAGAATAGAGGAGGGCGGAAATTTGATTGTCATAAATGGTGAAAATGTCAAATATTTATTTATTCAAGAGAAAAGAATTTGAAGAGCCCATAAGCATCTTAAAAGGAAGCTAGATACAATAAATCAATGAAACACAATATGATTTATTAGTCTCGTAAATCCATTCTTTGTCGATTTTGGAATATGGTGAGAATTCCATGGATAAACCCATAGATTATACAACATGGGAAATCGATTTGGATATTTTAAAGATTACACATACACCTACTGATTTCTCAGTAAGTGTAGTCTCAATCTAATTGCCAGGCAGTTTTGTTTTATTTTGATGAGTTAAATTGCATTCTATTTTGATCAATTAAATTGCATTGTAGTTTTGTTTTATTCATGTAGGTTTCCCATTTATTTACTGTAGTTTCTGGTGAGTATAGTTTGGAACATCTTTTCCTCACTCTGATAAATATTTGATTTAGGATCAAACATAATATGATATAATTATATAACTGAATAATAAGAAAATAATCAAATTAATGACTAAATGTCAGAAATAAGATAGTTGGTAATAGGGTGTGTTGTGAAGTCATTAGGGTTATTATTGACTCCTTAAATATGACTCAAGGATTTCTAAAAGTATTCTTCCAATATTAATGAGTTTCTATGTCTACAATGTAATCACCACAATGAAATAATAAGCATTTACTACCAACTAGATGTTCATAGTCCCATAAAAGGTTTTTATATCCCTCGTTACTTCCCCATTGGGGTGCTTTTCATTTATTTTATTTCTCCCTTTTCTTTTATTTAGATATGAGGATGGGTAACATCTAATTGATAATAGTGGGGGAAGCAACGCACTGAATAACCATATTAATAGGGGTGTCTCCTTATATTGGGTGTAAATTCTTGACCTATTTGACTTTTTAGAATTGTTGCCAAGGGAAATGTATTTGTGCTGTTGTTAAGATATTTGCAGTGAATTTGATAAATGTAATCCTTTCTCAGTGGTAATTGATGTTAATGGAGGTCCAAACTTAGTTTGCTCATTTTTGTTGTGTTTCCCATTGTGTTATTAGCGTCCATGTGCTCCTCATGAGTCACCTACAACAAAATAAGACAAACACGAAATACCATGTAACTATATTTAAAACGCCATCAAAGTTATTATTGTGGTTCATAAGATAACAGTGACAGTGACCTTCCTTTAAAGGTTTGGAAAGAAATTAAAATAGATTATTATTATGGCCTTAGATACTCTAATCAAAGTAAATCGAGTGGTCGTAGGTAGCTCATCGTATTCTCCCTACATGTGGAGAATGATTTCACTGATGATGCATTATTAGGATTGTGATTGACACTAGAGTTATCTTCAGGGAACTTGCTTGTTTTTTCCAATTATTTCATTCTTGAGAGAAAATCCTCTGGCATCTAGGTTTGGGATTTATTGATAGCAAATGAAGTTATCCTACCTTCATTTCTCGGGAACACATTTATGATGGAGTGATAAGGAGGGAGTAATAAGGTTCTGGAGGTGTAACTGAGTTGCTTTAGAACAAATGAAACTTGCTTCTAGGATTCCTTGTGAACTGTTTGTGAATATATTTTATGGAGAGGGTGATCAGTTTAGCGAGGGTCATTAGAGGAGATTCACTGTAATCTGACTCCAGTTCCTCTTTTTAGTGAAATCCTGGCCTCCTATGAATTTGTCATGCTCAAAATTAAAATAAGGATAATCAGGAAAATGTGCTTGATGTGATATGGTAAATTTGTCCATCTATGTTTAGATGTAATAGCCATGGTATGTAATGGTTGAAAACATGTTGAATTTATACTTAGGAAAGAAAAATGATATTCTACCAAAAACATTAATGTGTTTTTTTCCTCATAAACAACTTTGTTTGGCACATAAAAATTTGGTTTTACTAGCATTTTTTAAAAAGTTTGAAATTTGACCCTAAAAAAAATCATTGTTCCAGTATCAACACTTTTTCGTTTTGAAGCTATATTTTGCATGAAAATTTCATATAAATTTCGTAGTCACTGCCATTTTTAAAACATGTTCAAAATTAACCCCTAAAAAATAAAATCATCGTTCCAGTATACACACTTATCGTTTTTAGCACTGTTTTTGATGTTCTTTTGGGATTTTTTGGCCAGAGTTCCCGTTTCAAAGTTTACATTGTTACAACTATTAGGCAACTTTTCATCTCACACGTGTGGCTGGAAAGGAGGACGAATTTCTGGGCAAATTACAAGACCAAAATTTCAAAGTTGTTGCAGGGTTTGACTAGCGTTGACTAGGCACTTTGACTCATCTTTTACTATGATTTTTATGGGAAATTTTCATTTTTTAGGCCATACTATTTAGCACAAAAAACGAGAATTTATGGGCACTTTGACCTGTGTTGACTGCCGGCATGTTTTACCACAAACCAATTGCAGACTTTGTTAATCAAGGTTGTCATTGATCTCAATATGGCATTGTTTGTGATGGAAATATTGTTATGATGCATGAATAACCCTTTGCCCTAACCTCATGCAAACTCTACGGGAAAACTCTAACCATGAAGATGGTGCATATTCCCCTGCTCTGTTAAACCCTAGGAATGCTTGTTCTTAATGATTCCCAAAATGTATGTCTAGCAATAATGAAGCATGCCAAAACATACCCCAAGTCTATGAACATAAATTCTAGAAACCTAGACGATCGAAGTCCTCAAGAAACCAGGTCGAAGCATGAATCAGATATAGGGTTGGAGCCCTTGGGGTTGGTGCCTTGGAATTGACAAGGTTGGAGCTTTGGAAATCCAAGTTGGTGCTTAGCAAATACAAATTGGAGCCTAGAAGATTGAAGATCGGCGTCTTCATCTAGGGTTGGAGCTCTACATATATTGTACTTTATTTATTGTAAAGAAGAAATTAATAAAAGTATTTATTCTTATTGTTCATTTTGTGTTTTAAATATAAGTGATCTAACTGGTAAAAAGAAATATTGATTCACGCCCCCCCCCCCAACCAGTATTTCCAACAATTGGTTTCAAAGCCGGTACCTTCACTTAGAGCCTAGCAGCTTGAAGGTTGATCTTTAGAACACAAATGGCAAAGCCAAGGAAGAAAGTCTCCAATCCTCCTAAAGATGTGTCTCCCTCAACCACCGAAATTGAAGTCAATCAATTTGTGAAGTCTACATTATTCAAGGGAAACTTTGATAAATGGGAGGCAAGAATGAGGAATTTCTTAAAGACTCAAGGCATTGAAGTCTGGAAAACGGTGATTACTGATAGCATGATGGACGGAGAATCCAAGGAACATAATACAAGAGCAATAAAAGCAATCTTGAATGGGTTACCTGATTCTACGAAGGCCAATTTTGAAAAATGTTCATCAGCAAAAGGCATATGGGATAAACTTCATAATCTTCACTCAAAAGGAGCGTTGACAATGATCTCTAGTCAAGAAAATTATGGAAAACAAGAAGGAAATCTAGAGCCCATCAAGGAAGGTGAAGATAAGAGTGATAACATTAAGGCTAAAGAAGACCTAAAAGATGAAGAGAATGAAAAAGATTTTGAAGAAGATATCCTCACTAAACTTATGGCTACCATGGAAGAGATTAACAATTTGAAAAAGTTAAATGAGGAACTTAAGAAGAAAGCGCATGTTGGTGGCCAGGACAAGACAAGGAAGGAAGTTGACCTTGTCAAGCTTCAAGTACAAGAAAGAGATGAGGAGCTCGCCGAGATTAAGGAAGAATTTCATCAAAACAAGAGAAAGCATCATGAAGAAGTCATATCCATGACAAATCAACTGGATAAGGCACAAAAACGGGAAGATACCTTGTCAAGCCACCTTGAACAAAGGCACAAGAGTTTGAACAAATTTGAAGCAGTGATTGGTCAATACAAGGAAAAGTTCTCCTCCCTCAGATCTCAACTAGAAGCAAGGAAACAAGTACAAGGAGATGAGAAGGTGATGGAAGCTTTAACATTCATAGAAGGACAAGTTGATGAAGCAGAAAAGGAGAGAAACGTCGTGATATGCCAACTAGAAGAAAAGGATGATGACATCACCAAGTTAAAATCAGAAATCACATCGCTTAAGGCCCAATCATGTGAAGAAACCAAGATGAAGGAAGAAATGGAGATCATTCTATCAAAGAGGGATGAAGAATGCAAGAAAATGAAGGAAGAAATTTTCTTTCTTAAAAATGAAGTTGACTTGCTGAATAAGAACTTGAAGAGTTATCAAACCCTAGATGACATCCTAAGTCATCAAAGGTCTCCGGTTGATAAATCAGGCTTGGCTCTGCAGGTGAATCCTCAAGCAAGAATGATAATGCTTCAAACAACAAGGATGTGAGGAAGCCAGAAAGACATGTTGATGCTCCCAGTTCCAGCAAAGGCAAGGAGAAGAGTAAAGACAACTATGGAATAAATCATACTCCAAGGAGACTTGCAGATGGTGTAAAGAATACAAAAGGCAATGAATATCATCAAAGAATCCCAAGGCAAAAATACTTCAGAAGTACATCAAGGAAATCTTCATCTCCCAGGTACCAAAGTATATTTCTTGGTTATTGATATTCATGTACAAACTTTGGGCACATGGCAAAAGATTGTAGGGCATATCACAAAGATAAATATAATGGTCCTCTTCAATCTTTGAGAAGCAATTTTGCAATTTTGCAAGAAGAAGCCATAAATTCTTATTCATGAACAACATAGAGTGCTTCAAGTGTCATAACATTGGACATATGACACATGATTGTAACTTGACTTGGGAACCTACACAAGCTAGAACAATGCCAGAGAAGAAAGTTACACAACTATGGAGAAAGAAGCAAATACAATCCAAAAGTCTCTTGAACTCTCCAACTAATAACACATGTTGCCCTGATCTTCGACAATCTAAGCATTTGATGGAGAAACTATGCCAAAAGGAAGATCATGCATGGATTTAGGAGGAGCTTATGATGATTAGGCATTCTTGCAGAAGCTATTCATAGATGGATCCTATGAAAACCTTGATGAGTCATTTCTGGACATTAATAGATCATCTCTAAGGAACACTCCATTGAAGAACATAACCCATATTCATCTGATGGACTATTGTTAAGATCTCTTCCACTTAATCATTAAGCATTTAATCTTTCATGAGCTAGAGGACATCATGCAAATAGGGGGAGTTGGTTCATCACATGAAAGAATGTAAGCACATCTATCATGGTCCACATTGCTAGAAATAAGAACACCATTACAAGGGGGGTAACATACCTATGAAGAACTACTATTTCTGAAGAAAGGAAGTAGCTTGACAGGGGGAATACTTGGGCACCTTGTTTGCTATTGATGTCAAAGGGGGAGAGAATGTTGGAAGGGCAAGAATATTGCCATCAATGACAAAGGAGGAGATTGTTAACCAAGGTTGTCATTGATGTCAATATGGCATTGTTTGTGATGGAAATATTGTTGTGATGCATGAATAACCCTTTGCCCTAACCTCATGCAAACCCTACGAGAAAACTCTAAGCATGAAGATGATGCATATTCTCTTGCTCTGTTAAACCCTAAGAATGATTGTTCTTAATGATTCCCTAAATGTATGTCTAGCAATGATGAAGCATGCCAAAACATATCCCAAGTCTATGAACATAAATTCTAGAAACCTAGAGGACCGGAGTCCTCAAGAAACTAGGTCGTAGTCTGAATTGAATATAGGGTTGGTGCCTCAGAATTGACAAGGTTGGAGCCTTGGAAATCCAAGTTGGTGCTTGGAAAATATAGGTTGGAGCCTGGAAGATTGAAGATCGGTGTCTTCATCTAGGGTTGGAGCCCTACATATATTATACTTGATTTATTGTAAAGAAGAAATTAATAAAATTATTTATTCTTATTGTTCATTTTGTGTTCTACATATAAATGATATAACTGGTAAAAAGAACAATTGAAAAGAAATATTGATTCGCCCCCCGCCCCTGCCCCAATTTTCCCAACAGACTTTGACCGCAGGCCTCTTCTATGTTTTGACCAAGTTTGACTACTCAAAAGTGCATTGTTTTGATTGTTGTTTGACTAGCAAAGGAGGCCAAATTAGATGACCTTTGACCGAACTACAAAAGGACTATTTTGACCCTTGACCATTGACTAGTTAGTGTACACGCTGCTGAATTTGAATGCAGTTAACTGCAGATTTGATAGGGTTGTTTTGACTTTTTGATTTGGTAAGTAAATTTTGATTTTTTGTACTCTCTCTTTTTTGAACATTTGATATAATCATAAGAAGGCTCGATCAAAGGGTTTTCCCAATCTTGGGGTTTTTCCTTGGCATCCGCCAAATCTAGTGTTCTCTTGTCTTGGCTTGTCTTTTGTATTTTGTTATTCATGTTCTATCTACAATTATTGTCAATGTGATTTATGGTTAATGTGATTGCTATTAAAAAACTAAATTGGAAATTGTCATTGGGTTGCTAAAGGACATTGAAATAATAGTGCTAGGCATATGAGATACCATTGTTAACTAAAATTAAAACATAAATATATGCAAGAAACAAGCAGGAGTGCTACTAAATTACTAGTGTTGTTGTTTATATACATTAGCAAGTTCCATTATTCATTTCAAGAACCAATCAACTAATTCCCCATTATTCATTTTAGGAACCAATCAAGTAATTCCCTCAATGAATACATTAGCATAAACATCATTTATTATATATAATTTATTTCACTTTTTGACATTATTACTTTTGTACATAACATATCAATGTGCTACTAAATTAGCAGTGGCGTTGTTTATATACGTCGCAAGTTCCATTATTCATTTTAGGAACCAATCCACTAATTTGTTGGATACATTAGCATAAACATTATCTATTATATATAATATATTTCACTTTATGACATTATTACTTTTGTACATAACATTTGTTACTCCTGAAATAAACATTACAATGGCTAACTCGTCTTTAACACTTAATGTTATAAGGTAAATAGACGAGATGGTAATACTATGTGCTATGTGAATAAAATGATTCTAAATGATTATGATATACATTACACTGATGACAAGTCTCACAAGATTTTTAATTTCTAGACTCTTAATGTGGGTTTTATAATTAAATTTTAATGACTTGTTCATGTTTACAATTTTATTAAATTTTACTGTCTTTAAAGTTTAGTTGCTACTTAAATTTTGAAATGATTCATGATGCATCATAGAATGATTATGTAGACAATAGTAGATTTAGGTTGATGAGATTCGTTTTTGTGATACACAATGATGACTAGATAGTATTGGATTTTAGTATTTTATTTTATAATTTGAATTTCAAAATTAGTAATAGTTCTAATTTTTATATTTTAATTTATCATTCATGTTTACGCTGAATTACTAAATCCCATTTTTACTTTTATTTTTTTAATAAATATAAAAAATAGTTGTCGCACTTGTCATCTTGTCGTCCCAACCTATCGTCCCCTGAAAATTTGGAGGTGCACTCTTGTTGTCCCAACCTGTCGTCCCCTAAAAATTTGGGGGTGCGCTCTAGCCGTCCCAAAAACTCGTCCCCCCGTCCCCACAACCAATGGAATATAGGATTTAAATCAATGTTAAGTTATAAAAGCAAGGCTAAGGAGTTGTAGAAGACACACCATACAACACTAGCCTCAGGAGAAATGTGATACTTCCAAGTGCTGGATCCAAGGAAGTAAAGAAGGGGAACTACAAGTAATGAAAGGAAACTAGAGATCCAACGCTGCCAAAGAAATCAGTCTAGGGCAGATTGACTGGATCACATATGGGGCATTTGTATTTTTGTATTTTCTCAATTGGGCCATTATCCCAAGATAGGAGCCCAAATAACTTCGGATTATTAATGAAAAAATGTAATTAGGCATGATCGGTTAGTGTCATTGTGAATGAAATCATTATATTTGCTTGCGCTGAATTTTGGTGTTAAGAACCTAGTTGTGATAGGTTTACAGGAAATTTAACAAAAATCAACTCTCCAAAATGATTAACGTTTTAGTTCCATAAAGCAAAGGCATGCATAATGATAGGACATTAACTAGCATTTGCACCAAATGTTGCAAAGAAAACGTGGTAAAGCATAAATTTGAAAAGAATAGTGAGATATAGAAGATCATTGAATATAAAAATTAGTAAACAAAATATAATAAATTGTTGGGGCAATTCTATAAAGTTTTACAAACAAATTCATTGTTTTTGTAAGCCATAATCACCCTCTTTAGGTAAGGTATGAAATATTTTTTTATTAGGAGGACACTGAAAATTTTGAAGAGACATCTATGAAATTGTTTGATGTACTTGTGGCGAGCGAGACACTGAATTATAATAGAAATAATCTTTCCAGTTAAAAAATAACAGCGGCAATGTGTGCTCCTGTAGACTTTTGTAATAACCTTGCACAATTTTAGTTGTAATGACTTTCTCAAGGA
>APFE031069680.1:0-39977 GCA_000404065.3 Pinus taeda
AATAAAGAAGAATAATACTGTTAATCATAAAAACCAATAAAGGAGGAAATAAATATATATATCAGAGTGACAATTGCTAATGATATACATCTATAAATAAATTTGTATAACCGATGAGATTATACTACAAAGATCATAAAGGAAAAGGAAAAAATTCAACGACTGGGAAAAGTGACAAAGAGACACAGGAGGAGAAGGACGGGAGAAAGATCAAAAGAAAAGATCACAATCAAGGAGGAACGAAAGGCACTAGGGGGAAGGAGGAAATCACCCCGGATAGTCAAGGGGGAGGGGGGGGAAGAAGTACTAAGAAGAAAGGGCAGGGATCCAACATCTACTTACCTTCCAGCCATCATCTCTGTTGAGATTGTTAGGCCTTCTTTCAATTTCAATAGCTATTAAAATATATTCAACATTAAATATTTTAGTGATTAAAAATAGTCATAAAAATAACTAAATTACAAGTTTGTTTTATTTTATTTTTATTATTATTAATTTGAAAAAAAATAATGTATGAATTAAATATATATATTTAAAAAGTAAATGTAACAAAGTATTAACTAAGGATATTTATCTTCACTTTCTCATAGAGATTTTTAACTTGTAAATAGTCATTGCTACAATACTATGGCCCACTAATACCACATGCCCAAAAAACTATAACTCATATTCATATGACATAAGTACATTTTCCATTTCTTTTAATTAACTAATATAATTAAAGGGGCAGAAATGGCACAAGGACTTTTGAAATAAATTTGAACCTTTGATTTGTGAATATTATTGAGAATATTTTGTAATAATCCATGAAGATTAAATCCATACCATCCACCTAATAATGATTTATAATTAACTTAAAATTGTTAAAACCCCATTTCAATATAAACATGCTTATCAACACAACTGCCTATTCACATTTATTTATTATCATTACTAAATTATCACCTAACAAAATAAATCATGGCCAACAAAATTACATGTATTATCTTTATATTAATTTTTTATTTTTTACATTTATTATGATTATTAAATTATCATGAAATTATCTCGCTGAATTTCCATGATTTTCACAACAAATTGGCAAGCTCCTTAGACTACAATGTTTAAATAAAAGTTTTTTCGGCTTTTTTTTTGTTTCAAAACCATAGAGTAGAATTTTGACCAATATTATAATATATTAGTATTCAATATAAAATCTTGAATGTATAAATATATTTAATCTTTAAAACTTTAGCTTAAACTTATAAAACAAAGTAGACAATTTGTCTTCATTATAAAATCCATTTATAAAGGTTTCAAAATTATTTATATAAACAAATTTGTATGTTTACAACTATTTTTACATTTTCCAACCATGTGTTAACTCAAAAAAAATCTTCTAACAACTTCAACACTAATTATAAATTATAAATATGCAAATCAATTATAAATATGAAAACCAAAGATAATTGAGCAATTTTTTAACTCAAAACAAATCTTTTAGCAACTTCAAAGCTAATTATAAATTATAAATATGCAAATCAATTATAAACATGAAAACCAAAGATTATTATCATTGTTTTGAGATTCACATTCCATAACCTAGTATGAGGGAAATGCATGATTTTATTTATATTTAATTTGGCTTTGAGATATATCTTTTTTAAATAAAGTAAAAAATATGTCTACATTTTAATTAAAAATATCATAAAATATCAATTATCATAATTTTACTATGGTCATTCAATTTGTTGTTGTGTGAAGAGGTGCTACACAAGATAAAGGAGTTGTGTAAGTGTAATGTAAGTGTAAGCAAACATACCAATAGGTGAGATGTTGTAGTGTTTGTAAGTGAGTGTAAGTATACTAATAAGTAAGACAGTGTAGTGTTTGTAAGTGAGTGTAAACATTCAATTTCTTTTGTGGGAAGAAGTGTTGTACAATATAAGATAGATTTATAGATGTGTAGGCTTAATGGAAGTAAGTATACCAATCATTTTTAAATTTCATAGAATAAAAGAAATAAGTAAATAAATGTGGGATTCGTACTTTATGTTGTAGTGGTGTAAATGTTGTAAACATTTTCATGTTTACCCATTAAAAATAAATAAAAAGTTAAAAGTAATATAAAGAGTGGTAAGTAAGATGTTCTAGTGTTCATGAGTGAGTGTAAAAATTTAATCTTCCCTCAATTAATAATAAAATGTTTCCTCAATTAGTAATAAAAAGTTAAAAGTAATAAAAATATTAAAAATTAATTTGTTATATTGTAATTTTGATTTTTGGATAACAAATTTGGTTAATCAACACATACAAATTTAATACCTATAATAAACTTGCAATTTAATAAAATTCTTCACCATGGATATTCATGCCCACTTTACCATGGATATTATTAAATCCTAAATAGGCCTTGATATACTACCATGTGCCAATATCATGACTTATCAAAACAAGATAGCCACAAATCATAATTCATTTAAGGATCAAAATATTTTATAAACATTTTAATTTAATTTAATTTTAGATTTTGTTTAAATATAATTTCTTTTGAGATATATATCCATTTTGCACATAAATTAGAATAATAATTTCGTAACCATATTTAAATTTAATTAATAAACACATAAACACTTAATACTTACAGTAAACCTACGATAATAGAAGATTCTTAGCCATGCATATTCACTTCACTTTACCATGGATATTATTAACTTTTAAACAAGATTTGTTACAATACAATGGGCCAATACCATGGTTTATTAATACCAAATACCAAAAACCAGCCTTGGATCTACCAAGGGCCAAGAGGGATCAAATCTCCTTGTACTTTAGGAGATTTGCATCTAAATAGATTTGATATCCATAGACACTTGGTAGATCAAGAGTTAATTATAAATAAAATATTTTGTTGTAAGCATGACATAATATAATTTCATATCAATTGAGTTCCTATCTACTCACAAGCAAGTAAGGAAGACCAAAAGTAAGTGGGAATATATTGAAATTAAGCTTTATGGAAATGTAAAATGCAATGTAAGATATAGAGAGAAATCTTCTGATGATAGTCCATATTCCAAAAAAACTAATTAAGATGAATTATCAATGAAACAAAATGGTTTTAGTGACAATAGGTAACAAGAAATAGATATACATTGGTCTTAAATTTGGATATATCAAGAGTTAAGAGATATCAAATCTCTTAAGTTAAAAATCTATTTTTCAAGTCCATAACCTGAAAAAAAATATTTACACTTCAAAATATTTAATCTCTAATTTCTAATCTTCGTCAGTGCTTAATAGATCTAAATTTAAATCTAAAATAGTAAATTATTCTCCAAACAAAATTTTTCAAAATTAAAAATCTTCCTAATCTATTTAATTACACTGGTTTTCAAATTTCTTCAAAATTATTTATCTGTAATCAGCTATATCACTGTGCAGTTGGCTTCCCTTGCTTTTAGTTGCAGGTTTAAACACTTTCATTTGAAATCATAAAAAACATTTATGTATTTGTATTTCAAATTGTTAGGGCCTAAACTAAATATATTCTTTAACTTCAAGTCTGTTAAACACACATGGGCAACAAGAGAAATATGAAAGATAAAACATGCAGTACAATTTTTATTAACATCTGATATACATTTATAGTACATATTGTGACCGTTGGGTTTCACATCCCAAGGTCTCTTGGACTCGTTTTGTCCATTCGGCTTCTACACTAACACATTGAGGATTAGGTGTCCAACATTCCCCCCTTAATCCGAAGGGTTATGTATGAGTCCAAGAAGAGAGTTGTAATACAAAATGTGCAAATATGCATGGCAGCACTAGGTTGAATGTGATCTCTAAAAGGTTGGTATAAAGGGTTGTGGTTTAAGGATGACCACCAACACTGGAACGCTTAGTGCAGTTCCCGGAACTCTTCCAAAACTAGCAAGAAGCTGAAGTCTTCT
Organism: Pinus taeda; assembly: GCA_000404065.3. Taxonomy (NCBI): domain Eukaryota; kingdom Viridiplantae; phylum Streptophyta; class Pinopsida; order Pinales; family Pinaceae; genus Pinus; species Pinus taeda. Next base: position 3,936 of record APFE031069680.1, read on the forward strand.
GCTAGAGGAAGTGCTCCTATTGTTTTGAAGAGGGAAACCTTCAACCATAAAAGGGAGGTCTCACCCCACATAAAAGGGAGAACTTCAACCTGAAAAGGGAAGTCTCAACCTGTGATGCTTTGAGGATGACCAAAAACTTTGGAATGCTTAATGCAATTCCTGGAATTCTTCCAAAAATGGCAAGAAGCTAGAGTCTTCTACTAGAGGAAGTGCTCTCAATTTTGTTCTTGGAATTCTTCCGAAACTGGCAAGAAGCTGAAGTATTCTGATAGAGGAAGTGTCCCAGATTGCCAACTGAAGGCATGTTCACGAGCATCTTTGTCTCTGGCTACAATTCTAAAACTGGTGTGGCAGGCTGTGGCTCAGGCTCGCTTGATGTGACTTTGAAGCTTGTAGATGACCATCATTTCCCCCCCTGTCAGATACAAGGTGAGATGATGGAGAAAACTCATCTGGAAGACTGTTCAATACTCTAGAACAAGTTCTGACATGTGTTTGGAATATATTCTTGGCTGTTGATGCCCATTGCCAAGAAGCGATCCATCTAAGGTGAATCTTTGTTCTTGCAGGACGTTTATTTTTTAAGCATCTGTTTGAAGAATGACTGGTTTTATGACAGTGCTTACATGGATGAAGATAAAAACAGTGATCTTTCAGATGGCCAACTCGGTCACAATGTTGGCATTTTATAATTTGTTGTTGTTGTTGCTGTGGAAGAGGGGCAGACTCTGGAACAGCTGAAGCTGAACTGTCATAAAGGAATCCAGCACTCTGAAACTGAATGGGCTTTGAGTAGTCTGGAATATGAAACGACAAGTCCTTGTCATATCCAAGACCAGTTCTGTGCTTGTTGTGGACAAGTTGTTCCCAAGGTCTGATGATGGGCTTGGGAAGTGCAGACTGAGTTTCTGGATTTGCATGTACAATTGCTGCTTTATTGGGCACTGGATCTGAATGAACTTTAACAATATTGTCTTGCTATTTATGGGAGTCTGTTTCATTGTTCTGAACATAAACAGGTTCAGTGTGATGACTCCTCTGTTTTAATTCTTCTTGCTATAGCTGAGATTCAAGCTGCAAAAATTCAATGGTTTCTTGTGCAAATTGTAAAGATGTTTGAATATCTTTGAGAGTGTTTTTGTTGACTTCAACTATACTTCCATCAGTAGATAAGATTAGAGTGCTTAATAACTCTAATAATCCATGGTTTTTCTCCATTATTCAAACAATCAAGTCAATAAATGACCAAAAATGTACTTGTAGAAACAATAATGGTTTTAGAAAATTAATTTGCCAACTTCTCAACAAGAATTAATTTGCACTATGTCTGCTCATGTTCTCACTTCACAATGTCTTGTGCCTCAATTTCTACATAGCAAGCTCGATATTACTGCCTTAACATAATTTTCAGATTGACAGGTTTGCAGCCCACAAGCTCTTCTTTTCCAGCAATGACAAGACCCCAACAGAAATGAGATTAGCTTCTATATTTTATCAACCATACACCATATAAAATTTTCACTCCTTTTCCACCCAATGTCCTTTCACTAAGCTCATTGATCCTTTCAACACCTCGCTCCCTAATTCACTAGTCCTCGAGCTGGAAGGATTTCTAGCCTCCAGCACTATTCATACTAAGAGGTAAAAAATATTCTTGTTGCCACTATCGCTCACTCACAATGGTCTATTCAACTATTAATACTCAGATTTTCATAATATTATTCAATATTCATACCTGTTGTTGCAATGAATATCAATAATAATACCTTACAATTGCTAAGCTTGTGGCCTTCCTTAACACATCAGCCTCTTGCAATTGCATCCGACTTTGATGAGCGAGCAGCTAACTCTGCTGATAGCAAGGAATACATAAATACATCCCAGAAAATTAGATTTTGATTGATACATGTTCAAGAAGTGAGGAAATATTATTTGTCAAAGAAGTTTGGGTGAGTGCATCTCCTGAAGCACAGTAACAAATTGACCCAACCAAAATTTCCATTCCTCTCACCCTTAGTACCACCGTCAGATGATTTTGACTCTGAGTTGCTTCAGCAGCCTGCAGAATTAATGACATGACAGAATCTTCTGAACAATTGACTACTTTAGGAGCCACTAAACATGAGTATTTGAGAGGTTGGTATAGCTCAAATATATATAACCACGCCTCCTACTTTCGTACCAAACTAGAAATCCGACTTGTAGAGCTCCAAAATTTTGTGTAGCCTCCATCAGAAAATTTCATCAACAGAATAGCTTGAATTAAGAAAGTTCTTATTTCCAAGCTCAAGCTGCCAAATCCAAATAATAGATCCTTTTTGTTTCTCCTCGTTAATGGCGTATGGAAGCAATCATAATTAAAGACACACCATAATGTGAGGACCCTTTACCGTGACACTATTAGGTGGAAACTCACAACATGATATGGAGGTAGTGTTACTTAAAGTCACATGAGACAGTGTTACTTGAATGGACAACGGTGGTATATGATATGGAATTATGCAGAGAGAAAAGACTAACTTCCAGCAATCTAAAAATGGTTGTTATTGTAAATAACTTTAGAAAGAAGAGCAGGTTTGCTCCGTTTGAAGTTGAGCAAGACAAAATACAACGCTAATAAACTTCCATCTATGTAAGTACACAACAACAATCATACAAAAAAATTATTCATCTATTGAACGCCATAAACAACCTCTTGTTCTGTCGAGAGGATAACAAATATCCTTGCCGGCTAAAACTGTAGTACAAGAACTAGTGATTAAAGGAAAAGCTAAGCTGAATGCAAGCTTCAAGTAAAGCAGTGTAGTAAAAGGCCCATGCTTAAACAATCAAAAGCTGGCAGGCTTTGTCTCAGCTACATTCACTCTTATTTGCCTCTTTTCCATAACGCCTTTTCCTCTATGTCTCAACGAAAGCAATTTGCATGCAACATGTCACGATGCACCCACTTGATCAAACCTACTATGGACAAGATCTATTATCAAACTGATTGGATCTATACCCCGCTGATAGAATCACTCATGTAGCTTCACATTTCATATTATCTCTCTTTGTAAGATTGAATTCGAATACAATGCCAATTTTCATGCCTAAAACCCATAAAGGCATCTTTCTGGGACAAGAGTTTTGGATCCAAATATAACCAGATCCATTAAAAGATGTTACTTATCTTCAGGCACAATAGCATATATTATACGGTCATAATCAGCTTAAAAGAGAACCACACTTCCTTCTGATTTGTTTAGCCAGCTTGCCATATTCACGCAATGACTTTCAATCTAGATAAACCGACATTCTCTGAGTGAGTACCAGGAACAACTTCTGGACTTTTGTGCAAGTCTTCAAACTCAGCTTCTGGACCGCATATATATGTTAACAGGTTCTAGACTGTGTATATGGAACAACGTTCATATACCTTAATCAAAGCAGTGTTCAACTGCTTATATACCTTAATTTGGAGAAGTGCTTAAGCTTTTTGCAGTTGTATATCATTCGGAGTATGGGATAAACCCCACGACCATTGTCAGCACAACAGAGAGGTAATACAAGCCCGTTCAAAACAATAACACACCAACGTATTATTGATCTTCAATGCAGCATTTGACTTCAATCCACAGGGCTATATCAGCTCAAGGATTCTAATATTTAATCAACGCACGGGCTCCGGGCTCCCTCCACTAGGCTTGGCTTCCCAATAGTTGAGGCACCACGGTTACGCTGCGTGGAGGTCTTCTTCAGCAACAACGCCTTGTCATTCTCCTTTCCTCGGCATGGTCAGGTATTCGATCCAAAACAAATTTGTGGGAAATAGTTAAAAATATCTGACCAGATTGCAGATTGAAAAAGTACCAAGCCAGAACTCGATCAGATAGCAGAACCAAACTGAAGCCCAAAAGGAAAAGTACCCAGTGATTCAGAGGTTTTGATCATAAAATGATGCCCACTATACCCACAAATAGACCTAGCTATACCCAAATTAAGCTGACTGAAAAACCCAAATCACAAATGCAACATGCAGGACAGAACTCTGGAGCTATGGGAAACACATGGTGAACAAGATTGTTTGGATAGCTAGATCCGGCAAGTCACGATACACCACGAATAATCATATATACCCAATTCAATTCCTCGCATACAATGCACATGAACACTGTGAATTTCCTCTGGAATAATGGCTGAATGGTGGAGAGTTTTATAAATCCCGGTGAGTTCTCAAAAATAAAAGAGATCGGGAATGTGCAGAGGTCGACTGGCGTTTCTGAGGCAGAGACGAAATTTAATTATTCAAACTGACAGACAGGCTGGGGGCAGAGTAATACCAGATTTCTGTTGTCAAATCTCACGCTGCACAGAAACGCTGGCAGCACTGTAGGAATGCTGGCAACGGAGCGCTCACAACACTGTAGGGGCAGGTATTCGGTGGGAATACCAAGCGTTATCCATTATCACATAGAGAGCAGATTATTATGACTCAGCAGATTCAGAATGGCAGAGAGAGGGAAAAAATGGCGCTGGAGAAATGACAGATTGCAGCTAAAATTTAGCTGAAAAAATATATACATGAAATGATTTGCACATAAGGGCCATAAAACAAATGGCTCAAAATAATTATGCAAGGCAGGAATACACCTGCTCTGATACCATGTTAAACACACATGGGCAGCAAGAGAAATATGAAAGATAAAACATGCAGTACAATTTTTATTAACATCTGATATATATTTATAGTACATATTGTGACCGTTGGGTTTCACATTCCAAAGTCTCTTGAACTCCTTTTGTCCATTCGGCTTCCACACTAACCCATTGAGGATTAGGTTTCCAACAAAATCCACTAACGTCATACCCATAAAGTTCGATAAAATGGGCAGAAATGCTCAAAATTATTTATTTGTAATTAGCTATATCACTGTGCAGTTGTTGGCTTCCCTGATTTCCCTTATTTTTAATTGCAGGTTTAAACACTTTCGCTTGAAATTATAAAAAACATTTATGTATTTGTATTTCAAATTGTTACGGCCTAAACTAAATATATTCCTTAACTTCAAGCCCATTAACATTATACCCATAAAGTTCGATAAAATGGGTAGAAATGTTAAATTTGGTAGTTGTGAATACGAATAGAGTTTGATTTATGACTTTTTTCAGTAGACTTATAAAAAAAAAAAAAAAAAATTCTGTAATTTTTGGAAAAACTGTAAAGAAATTATAAAATCTGGGTGGGTTTCATAAGTTTAAAATTAGAAGGTAGAATATGTATGTTTTAATAAATTCATGAATTAAGTAAATAAAACAGTTAACTTTTGTTATTGGCAAATAAGTGTATATATATATATTGAAGTAAATATATTAACTTTTTTAATATATATATAAAAGTAATTGTGTTAACTTTTTTCTTAGAGCGGGCAAGATTGCCTCTCCATGGAATATGCTTCGTCTGATAGCATAACCCACGGTTATGATTTGTGGGAATGCAAAGCGTCACCGGTAAATATGATTTCAAGTTGGGTTTATTTAAAGCGTGGCCCGATCCCTTTTGTCCTTGGTAATGTGGGGCTTCAAGAACTTGAAACGTTTGCCGTTGAGCTGGATCGATTTGAAACAATTAGATAACGGCTATTGCGGGTGCAAAGTGGCTGTTGAGGAAATTCGATCAATTTCACGGTGGTGGTGGGATTGTATCTATTTCCGCCATGTTGTTTCCACCATGTTGTTCATCGTTTCAAATCAGGTTTTGCCGGAATGTGAAAAACATAATTTCATTTAGGAAGAAAAAGATCAAGTAGGTTGAGATGAAGTGAGAGATGTAGTTTTAGATATGTTAGCTCATAGCATATATAACATACAACAGATTTATACTCATAAATTTAGATGTCAATTGCAAAAAATAATTTAAGAGATAGACAAATGGAGAAATAAGAAGATTACTTAATTAGAAATAGTGAAATAGATAAAACAATCACTGGAGAACATAAATCACTTTGCATTACGTAACAGCTTGGACCTTGGTTTGCATTCCATGGCCAGAGAAATTACAAATTTATAGAGGCTGAAAAAGGATCCAGAACCCTGCATGTGTTTTTGATGGAGATTTAGAAATTAATGGTGGCATAGAAGGATCTAGAATTCTACATGTGATTTAGATGGAGATTTAGAAACTAATGGCGGTGTAGAAGGATCTAAAATCCTGCATGAATTTGGCTTCACACTTAACATTCTCCCACTTTAAGCCAAATAAGAGTCATGAATGAAGTCACACCGAGTCCTAGTGGTAGAACCTTAGTGAGCATATCAGCAGAGTTCCTATCTGTATGAATCTTTTCCAAGGATAATTGTTCTTCCTCCAACACATGTGGGATCCAATGGTACTTTAAGTCAATGTGCTTGGTTTTTGAAAGAAATGTTGGGTTTTTCGCCAAGTGAATGGCACTTTGACTATCACAATATAACACATATTTGTCCTGCTTTATTCCTATCTCTCCTGGGAATTGTTGCATCCATAACATTTTTTTACAAGCTTCTATTGCAGCGATGTACTCTGCTTTTGTTCTAGAGAGGGCTACTATTATTTATAGCCTTGACACCCAAGATACTGCTGCACCTGCAAATGTATACAAATAACCTGTAGTGGACTTTTTGGTGTCCATATCTCCAGCCATATCCACATCTGTAAATCCTTCAAGCACAACCTTATTATGACTAAAACATAAACAATAATTACTAGTACCCTTGAGATACCTCAAAATCCATTTTACTGCTTGCCAATGTTGTTTGCCTGGATTGGCTAGGAACCTACTCACTACTCCCACTGAATATACAATGTCTGGTCATGTGCATACCATGACTTACATCAAATTGCCAATAGCTGAAGCATAAGTAATCTTGCTCATCTCTTCTTTCTCCTTGTCATCACTAGGACATAATTTAGTACTCAGCTTGAAGTGGGCTGCAAGGGGTTACCAACTGGCTTGGCATCCTTCATATTAAACCTGTCAAGAACCTTCTTGATATATTTTTCTTATGACAGCCACAACCTTTTGTTTTTCCTATTACGCATAATCCGCATGCTCAATATCTGTTGTGCTGGTCCCAAATCCTTGATTGCAATTTTTTTACCCAAATCTTTCTTCAACCTATTGATCTTATTCTTATCATGCCCAACAATCAACATGTCATATAATATACTTTCCTTGATCATACATCTTGATATAGACACAATGGTTAGCTTCCAACCTCTAAAAACTATGTTCCAACATGAATGAATCAAATTTCTTGTACCATTGTCGAGGTGCCTGTTTCAACCCATAGAAACTCTTCTACAAACAAGGCCTTCTTTGCCTTTTTCCATGAAGACTTCTAGCTACTCTATATAAATTTCTTCCTCCAATTCACCATGAAGGAAAGCAATTTTTACATATAACTGTTCACATTCTAAGTTTATAGCAACTAAACCAAGAATCACTTTAAGGGATGACATTTTAACAATAGGTGAGAAAATTTCAGTAAGGTTAATACCTTCTTTTTGGGCAAAACCTTTCACCACCAGCCTTGCTTTATACCTCTCATTCTTTTCTTCACTTTCATACTTCATCCTATAAACCCATTTTTTTTGTAGAGCCTTTCTACCTTTTGGGAGGTTTACCAATTCCCAAGTTTTATTTTCCAGCAAAGAGTTCATTTCTTCTTCCATTCTTCATTGTGCTCAACTTTACAAGCTTCTTGAAAACAATTAGGCTCACCTTCATCAGCCAACAAAATATAGTTTGAAGGAGGATACTTTTGTGAAGGCTTATGATGCTTAGAAGATCTGCAAACCAATTGTGGTGGTGCATTATCGAGTTGAATCTCCTGTAAAGGTTTCTGCAAGATTCCTTCTTCTTGTTGTTCATCATTTTCCACTTGTTGTTCTTCATGCTCCTGAATTCGCTGTTCATTTTCTTGTATTGGTGGTATGTTTTCCTGTTGCTCTTCAAACCTATCAATAATCTTCTTGACCTCCAACTCACCTATAGTCCTCTTGAACATTTCTGATTCATTAAATATGACATCCTTCCTTCTAATAATTTTATGTTTAACTGGATCCCATAGAAGATAACCAAAATCTTCATCCACATACCCCAAAAAAATGCATTTCATAGATTTATCATCTAGTTTAGTTCTATTTCCTTTGGGAATATGTACAAATGCTTCACATCCAAAGATTTTCAAGTGACAATAATTCAAATTCTTACCAGTCCAAATTTCTTCAGGGATATCGCCATCCAAGGCTATAGTTGGAAATCTATTTATGAGATAGCAAGCGGTCCTGACTGCTTCAGCCCAAAAATTCTTCTCCAAACAAGAATTGGACAACATACTTCACATATTTTTCATAATGGTACGATACATCCTTTCTGTGACACCATTATGTTGAGGAGTACCAGGCACAATCTTCTCATGCTTTATGCCAAACCTGTTACAATATTCCTTAAATGCATTTGAGCAATATTCTCCACCATTATCTATTCTTAAACACTTGAGCAATTTTTTAGTCTCTTTTTCAACAACACATGAAATTTTTGAAATATTCCAAACACTTCACTTTTACTTTTCTTAAAATATTCCCAAACCTTTCTGGATGCATCATCTATAAATGTTACAAAATATGATGCTCCTCCTAATGATTTGATGTTAACAGGCCCAAACACATCTAAGTGTACCGATTCTAACACATTTTTCTTTCTGTCATAGCCACCTCTAAGGAATGAAACCCTTCTTTGTCTACCATTATACATACAATACTCAAAAAGATCAAGATTGTAGGATTTCAAACCTGGCAATAATTTTTTACCAACAAGGATTTTTAAGCCCTTCTCGCTCATGTGACCCAAACGCTTATGCCACAGATCTGTTGAATTTCCTTCTTTTGTGACAGCAGTCAAATCTTATTTTCCTATGTGTGCCTTCAATGTGTATAGTGTTCCTATCTTGGGTTATTTGGCCACGACCAATGCTCCTTTGCTAATTTTCCAGCCTTCTTTTCCAAAGCTTGTGGAATAGCTTTCATCATCCAGTGGTTCCATAAAGATTAAACTCATGTGCATTTCTGGTACATCCCTGACTTATTTCAACAATATATCTTGTCCATCTTTCATCTTGATATGGACATCTCCCACTCCAACAATACTACAAAAATAATTATTCCCCAAATGCACTCTACCATAATCACTAGGATTATATGAAACAAAACTATCTTTGCATGGGTTACGTGGTGAGATGCCCCAGAGTCAATGATCCAATCAAATCTACTATTAGATGTATATACACATGCATCATCTACTGAAACAGTAAACAACACATCACCATCTGTGGCTACAATGGTAGTCTCACCTTCATTTGTGTTGCATGACTTGTGATTTGTATTAGATGGTGTATGATCCTTTTGTCCTTTCTTCCAAAATCGACATTCTTTTTTCATGTGCTCGGGTTTATCGCAATGAAAGCAGAGGATCCTTCCTCTCCTTGATTTTGATTGGCCTCTCGATCTTGATCGCTCTTTCCGGCCTCGATCCATTCTCTTACCACGATCAGCTAGAGCTAGAGATTCTCCTCCCTGGTTTTCCGCAATTGACTTGTGTCATAGTTCTTCATTCACTAAAATGTTGCTGACATCATCAAACTTTAGGGTCCCTACAGTTGTTGAAGTGCTCATAGCTACAATTAAATTTTCCCAGATGTCTGGCATATAACACATTAGCAAAATAGCTCTAATTTCATCATCTAAAATAATTTTAACTGAGGCAAGCTGATTAGTAATAATATTAAATGAATTCAAGTGCTCAACAACTGAAGCACCCTCCTTCATTTTGAGATTATAAAGCTTCTTCATCAAGAACACTTTGTTTGATGTTGAGTTCTTCTCATATAGATTATGGAGGTTCTTCCATAATCCTTCAGATGTCTTTTCTTTGGACACATTGAAATACACATTCTTTGCTAGATATTAACAGATTGTTGTAATCACCTTTCTATCTAGCTTATTCCATTCTTCATTTGTTATCAATGAGGGTTTCTTTGTTGCGCCCTTAATCGGCGAATACTGATCCTTCAAAATCAGTGTATCCTCCATCTGTGATTTCCATAGGGAAAAATTAGCCCCGCTCAACTTCTCCATATCTATAATTGTTGTCTCCATTTTCAATATATTGATGCCCAAAAACAAAATCTCCACTTAAAAATAAAACTTTAATTATTACTCTTTAAAATTTAGTAATAATGACATTCCTCCTTTTAAAATACCCTTTTCAAAATCCGTGCTCCTTTTTAAAATATACTTTTCAAAGTTCCAACATATAATTATATAAATATAAAAAACATATAATGTTTTAACCTTTCCACATTTCACACATACATATGTTGGTTTGTATACCTACGAGCTTGATGGAAAAAAATTATGAACTCCGTGTAAAGCACTTACGCACTCCACGTTTTAAGCTTCGTGGCACAATTCACCATATGCCCACGACCTTTTTATTTCTTGCAACAACTATGTTAACATTCTTCAGCTATTTCCTGAACAAATCATTTTCCTAGACTCTTTTCTTTGTAGTGATTTCCAAGTTCCTCAACTATTTCCTAAACAGATCCTTTTCCTGGAGTCTCTTCTTTGCAGCGATTTCCAATTTCCTGGACAGATCCTTCAACAACTCCAGAGGCAACAACCAACATTTAATGAACACTGCCAGAGCAAGGTGATGGCACTAAGCGGCTTGCACAGTGGATATTCGACCCTAGCTCTGATACTAGTTGTTAGTTCAGAGCATACATAACACACAGCAGATTAATACTTGGAGACTTAGAAGTCAATAGCGAAGAGTAATTTCAGAGACAGACAAATGGAGAAATAACAAGATTACTCAATTAGAAACAATGGAATAGATAAAACAATCACTGGAGAACATAAATCAGTTTGCATTACATAACAGACCTGGACCTTGGCTTGCATTCCTTAGCCACAAAAATTACAAATTTGTAAAGGTTAAAGAAGGATCTAGAATCCTTCATGTATTTTCGATGGAGCTAGAAACTAATGACAGTGTAGAAGGATCTAAAATCCTGCGTGTGATTTAGATGGAAATCTAGAAACTAATAGCCGTGTAGAAAGATCTAGAATCCTCCATGAATTTGGCTTCACACTTAACAAAATAGACATCTTATCTCTTTCTTAGTTTGAATATTAAAACAACTTTGCTGCGTCTCTACATCATTTATGGTACAGATGCCTTTCTTTGCAATTGTTTGGACTCACCATCAAGTAGCTTCCTCCACGATTCCTTGTCAGGGTCAAATGTATGTGGTGATGTTTTTGCCCAAAATTCTTTTAATTTTTTTGAAAATCCACACAACTAATCTTAATCTCCCATGCCTTAATCTCTCGGTCCGACAATGGAGGTAGCCGTTTCTTCAATGGCTTTCGTTTCCTCTTTGTTCGTTGTCATCATGGCCTCATTCATCCCCAGCTTCTTGACTTCCCTATTTTACTAAGATTTAATACAGCTGCAGTTTTCTATGAACAGTGAAAGGCGGCCGTTATGGTCTTCTTATCTCTATTTTTTATATATCATACTCTATGTATACGACATCATGCTATGGAATTTATCCAGGTTATTTGTTTCTAGATGACAACAGAGAATTTTGTATTAGTTGCACGTATCTATTAATCTTTTTTCCCCCATCTTCAGAGTTAGCTTTTACAATATGGTGTAACCCAACCCAATGGCCCACGCTTTTACACGTCTGTGTATGAATACGTGTCAACAAATTACCTCTCATTCCTTTGCGTGGATATCGTCCGCGGGATTTGTTTGCTGTGGTTGATAGCTGTGAGTTAATGTTGGCAATTAATGAGCTGTCCTCTTGCCTCGATCTTACCTCTGCTTGTTCTTCGTGCGAAAACCACCGATCCTTGTGGGTTATTCGGGATTATTCTTTTGCGCCGAGAGCATTTCGTGAGGGTTTCTTGGGTTCTCTTTGGGGAACGTTGTCTGGTTTTCTAAGGTGAATGTTGGTTACCTTCTATGGACGATGGTCCGCGAACTCTCCTCCGCTCGGTTTGCCTGTGAATTTAAGGGAAATGCTGCTCGATGGTTGTTGTTGCTCGGCTCTGAAATGTGGTTCGAAAACTGGTAAGTCTGGTTGGTTATTCTCCTTATGCATGCGCGTGTTCTGTAAACAATTTCCAGTGTTTTTTCTCACTATAGTTTGTTTGTGGTCTGCGAATATGCCTTCATGGTTCGGTCAAGGTTTATGGTAGACTTTTCTCTTGTTTTGTTGTGATTCTAGATATATGCTGTGACTTGGTTATGCTTTATGAACTCTTGTTGTTTCTTTTCCCGAATCTGTGTTCAATCCTCACGTTTACTATTATTTTGGGTTTTCATTCTGTGGCATTGGTGTTTGTCCTGAGCACAGGACCACATTCGCGGTTGTTCGTCGACGGGAACAGGTATTACTTCTCGTCCCTGCTTCAATTCTGTTATGCTTCTTTTACTGTGACTTACCCTCCTGGCTCCTTCGGTGTATAGTCATACAATTTGTCCGGGACGTCGCTGTAGTTAACTTCGACTCCGCTTACTCAGGTATTCTGGTGTTTTCTTGTTCTTCGCATGCATTGGTGTATTTCCTTGAAGGGCTTTCCCCTGTTACACTTATAACTCGATTGTTGTTGCTGGTTGCAGGTCGTTGGTGGCAACCTGGGTGTGCGAGTCCTCCAGTCTCTGTTAACACAGTAAATTTGGTTCTCGGTAGGCCTGAATCCTCAAATATTTTTGTTTGTCTCTTCGAACGTTCGGTGACCATGGTCACTGTAGGATTTTTTGGGGTTCTTGGTCATTGTAAGTGATTTTCTATTGCTGTGTCTTTCTCGGTCGCTGTTATGTCAAGGTTGATGAATGTGAATGGTTGTTGATGTTATGGTTAAACCCTCGTCCAGGGTTTTTGGCTTATGACGCCGCTTCAGTCATACATTTGACATTTCGTTGTTTGTGGAAATGAAATCCTTCATATGCGCATATTTTGTATTTAACAATGATAACTAGTAAAGTTTGTCGATGGCTTTCGATTTTTCAATGGAATTTATGAAAAATTACACAGCAATATTACCTCTATTCTGTGGTCGTTTTTCCACCTCTGTTCCGTGGTCGTTTTTTCGCCTCTGTTCTGTGGTCATTTTTTTCTGGGCACAAATGATTTACTGTGGTTATCTCTTGTGCACAATTTCTCTTCTCGGACTTCGGGTAATTATGCCTCCTGGTCCTTGTTTGACTGTATGCGGGAAATGCGTCCGATGCTTGGTGATTAATTGGTGTTCGTATTCAGGGTATAGGACAATACATTATACAGACATTCTCAATATGGTATTTTACCAAACTATAATGAAAATAATTGATATTAGGACGAACAGTAGAAATGTGTACAGATGGACAATAGTTTTGAATGCTATCTGCTTATAGCTTGTTTATTTTTTATTTCTCTTCTTCTGCAATTACTGAACCTGTTTTCTCTGTTACATTTTGGTTTTTATATCCTTCCATTTCAGTTGATTTTGCAGTTAATCAAACTGTCATAGAATTTGGTTACAAATAGATCCTGTTATCGTTAATAACCATATTTGCCTGACATTACAAGATTTGTATGAACAGTTTGTCATTACTCTCCTAATTCAACGAACTATTTCCTAATTAATGTACGAGCTACAGTAATTCTAGTTATTTAATTAAGAATGCCTGAATTCAACAATTCTGCAAAAACAAGTTAAAAGAAAACTATCACAGTAAAAATAAATAATCCAGTTGATCAATAACCTGCAAACTTGGTTGAGACTTTGCCCAGTTACGGTGAGCTGGATGCTCCTACATCAGGCTCTCGGGGTAAAAAGAGATCATGACTCCGGCCCGTGAGCTCCTCGACCGAAGTTCCTATTTTCCCAATCTGCCTGGCGTCAAGCCATGAGTTGTCCTCAATTGGACGGTTCTTCCACTTGACCAAGTACTGTAAGTAATTTTTCCGCCGAGTACGTCTAGCTACCTGAGTTTTGAGGATGCCTTCGATCTCAGGGGGTTGAACATAAGGCATCTGTCTCTTCCAAGTTTCTCCGTCTTCCTGGGTATTCCGTGTGGATTGTTCGGGTCCATCTTTCTTTTCCTCCGTGGGGTCATCTGTGTATGGGAACAGATCTGCTACATTAAAGATAGGTGAAATGCCTATTCCGGGTGGAATTTGTATCTCGTAGGCATTTGCCGAAAATTTTCGTAAAACTTTACAAGGTCCTATCTTTTTGTACTTCAGTTTATTGTATGTACCCTTAGGGAAACGTTCCTTACGTAAGTGTGCAAGGACTTCGTCCCCCACTTCAAACTGAACTTCCCTCCTCTTTAGATCTGCATGTTGTTTATATTTTGAACTGCTGTCGTGTAATTTTGCTTTCACCTGTTCGTGTAAGTCTCTCATTGCGTTAGCAAAATCTTCTCCGTCTGCACTCCGTCGTTCCTGTAAGCCAAGATCCCAAAGCTCATGCACTCCGCGAGGGTGCATGCCATATAGGATCTGAAAGGGACTGAGACCTGTCCTACGATTCGGTGAGTTGTTTTAGGCGAACTCCGCTTGCGCTAGCACCCGATCCCACATCCGTGAATTCTCCCCGACTAAGTTGCGTAACAGGTTTCCCAAACTCCTATTCACAACTTCTGTCTGCCCGTCTGTTTGCGGGTGATATGCAGAACTGTAGCTTAAGTAGGTGTTCATTTTTTTCCATAAGGTACGCCAAAAATGTCCTGTGAACTTCCTGTCCCTGTCTGAAAGGATGGTTTTTGGTAATCCATGTAACCTGACAATCTCATTAAAAAACAAGTGGGCCACGTGAGTGGCGTCACTAGTTTTTCGGCAAGGTATAAAATGTGCCATTTTTGAGAAATGGTCCACCACTACCATTACTGAATCATATCCTCTCTATGTTTTTGGTAGTCCTAAAACAAAATCTAGACTAACAGAATCCCATGGCTTGCTCGGAACAGGTAATGGTCTATATTGTCCTGTGTTCTGGCTGTGCCCCTTCGCCAATTGGCACACCTTACACTTAGTCACAAAACGTTGTACGTCTCGTCGCATTCTTGGCCAAAAATAGAAATGACTAAGTTTCTCTAGGGTCTTATCTATACCGAAGTGTCTAGCCAAACCCCCGCTGTGTTTTTCGCGAATAATATTCTCTCTCATTGAACAGTTGGGTATACACAGTTGTCCTCCTTTAAACAACAACTTTTCCTGTATATTATAGTCCAACCAAGGACTATTACCCCTTATCAAAGGGTTCTGGCACGCTTCATAGGCTTCACTGAAATCTGCATCCGTTAGGTAAAGGTCCCGTAAATGTTCAAAACCCAAAACCTGTACAGCGCTCTCTTGCAAAAGTAGAGCCTTTCTACTTAATGTGTCAACCACCTTGTTTGCTTGCCCACTAATGTGCTTCAGCACGAAGTTAAACCTCTGTAAGTACTCCACCCATTTGGCATGTTTATGGTTGAGTTTGTGCTGCGGCATTACATATTGTAACGCAAAATTATCTGAGAACAACATGAATTCATTCCTCGTAAATAATGCCTCCAGTGTCTTAAAGCCTGTACAACTGCATAAAATTCTTTGTCATATGAGGCGTACTTCTGCCTACTCTCATTCAGCTTTTCGCTGAAAAATGCCACAGGGCTATCCTCCTGACTGAGTACAGCCCCGATCGCTGTCCCGCTAGCGTCACAACGTACTTGAAACAATTTCTGAAAATCTGGTAGCCTGAGGATCGGTCGTTCAGTAATATTTCTTTTCAACAACTGAAATTTTTTTTCTGCTGCTTCCGTCCACCGAAAAGGTTGGTTGGCCTTTTTTATGGTCTCTAACATAGGTGCACAAATCCCGCTGAAGTTCTTAATAAACTTCCTATAGAAACTTGCCAATCCGTGGAAACTACGCACCTCAAATAAATTTTTCGGAGACGGCCAATTTACTATTGCTGCTACCTTCTCCGGATCCATCTTCAGTTCGTTTTCTGCTATCACAAATCCCAAATAAATTAATTCCCTCTGCAGAAAAGTACATTTCTTCAAGTTTATCAGTAGTTGGTTCTGCTGTAGCTTCTCCAACACTTTGCGCACGTGTCGGAAGTGTTCTTCTTTCATCCTGCTGAAGATAAGGATGTCATCTAAATAAACTATCACAAATTTCCCAATATATTCTTTCAACATTTCATTCATTAGCCTCATGAATGTGCTGGGCACATTACTCAACCCGAATGGCATGACCAACCACTCATACAATCCCTCATTTGTTTTAAAAGTCGTTTTCCACTCGTCCCCTTCCCGTATCCGAATCTGATGATACCCACTTTTCAAATCTATCTTGGGGAAGTAAGCTGCCCCACTTAAACAATCCATCATATCATCCATACGCGGTAATGGAAATCTGTACCAGATGGTGATTTTATTGACGGCCCTTGAGTCGGTGCACATCCGCCATTCTCCTCCCTTCTTGGGGGCGAGTACTGTTGGCACAGCACATGGGCTCAAGATTTCCCTTATTAAACCTTTGTCCAATAGTTCTTGCACCTGTTTCCTGATTTCCTCATTATCCTTGGGGCTCATTCGATTGGCTGCTTTATTTGGTAAGCTGGCTCCGGGTATAAAATCAATATGGTGACTAATACTCCGCTTGGGGGGCAACTTGTCTCACAAGTCATCCACTACTATATCGGTAAATTCTTCCAACATTTGTTGTATCTCTATGGGAAAATCTGCTATTTCTGTGTGTAAGAGAACTGTCCTTGTTTTCTTGACTACAGCATAACCTATTTCGCTGCCCTCTACCTGTTTTAAAAACTGCTTTCCACTCACTAACAATGCTTTGGGTTCACTTGTTTCAGCTGCTCCCTTCTCTTCTTTGATAGGCACAAGGGTGTGCCTAACCCCATCTTTCTCGAATTTATAACAATTCATCACTCCATCGTGTGTTACCTTCCTATCATATTGCCAAGGCCTACCCAACAATATGTGACATACATCCATCGGCATGATGTCACAGATAATTTTATCCTTATACCTTCCTATCTGAAACTCAACCTTGCTTTGCTTCGTCCACCAGCAATTGGTGCCCCTTTTGTAACCATGAAACTCTATATGGATTGGGATGCTTTAAACGCTTCAGCCCTAGCTTTTCCACCATTTCTGTGGATACCAAATTGTCAGTACTCCCAGTGTCAATTATCATCTTACAACACTTACCCTGTGATTTGCAAATCGTCCTGAATAGAGCTTTCCGTTGCGTCTGTTCGGTACTCTCGTCGACTGGTTTCAATAGTACCTTATGCAGCACTAAAGCTTCTCTCGTCTCTGGGGCATTCTCTGCCTCTTGAGTGAGTGTTGCTGTTTCCTCCGGTTGCGCCACATATGCACCCCGCTGTCCAGCTGAATCTGCTTCTGGACACTCAAACGAGCGATGCCCCCACTTGTGGTATCTATAGCATTGATAACAAGTCCCTCTTCCTCGGTCATTTCCTCTGCCGCGTTGGGATGATCTGCCACCTCTCATACTGTCTCCTTTTTCTGTTGTTCCTGAAGTTTTCGAACTGTTGGCTTCCTCACTGTTGCTAGCAGTCCGGCCCTTGCCATAGGATTGGCCTTTCCCTTTGCTGGATCCTCGTCCTCTCCGGGCATTCCGTCTTCGGGTAATTTTCTCCTCCGCTTTTACTGCGCTCTGGTATGCCTCCTCAGTATTATTTGGAGACAAAATACTTATTTCATCCAGAATTTCCATTCTCAGTCCATTAACATACCTGGCTGTCTTTTCTGCAATGTCTTCTGTATATGCGGCTCGCAAATTCACTCGGTAGAACTCCTCTCTGTACTCCTTTACAGTCAATCCTCTCTGCCTTAAGTTTTGTACCTCTCTATGTAACGCAATCTGATAGTCCCTTGGCAGAAATCTTCCCTTCAACTTGGCCACCATTCTTGACCAAGTTTTAATCGGTGCTTTGTTGAACCTCTTCCTCTCATTCTGGACACTATCCCACCACAGAGTTGCGTGTCCTTTCAGCTTCGTCACTGCAAATTTGACTCTACGGTCTTCACTAACTTCCTCGCATGCAAAATAATTGTCCATGTCACTAATCCAATCCAACACAACATCAATAGACAAACTACCATCGTACGTCAAGATTTCTGGTTTAGGTCTACTGTTTGATAGTAAAACAGACTTCCGCAATTTCACCTCTGCAGATTCACCTTTAGGTCCATCTGCTGCCACTTCTACTTCCTCCTCACTTATATCGCCCCATTTCTGGATCTCTTCGCCTACCTACCTCTACTGCTTCCAAACGAGTAGTAAGAACTCTGAGTTCTTCTCGTAATGCTTCATCTACCATTCTACGAGCACCTCGGCCTCATCCTCGTCGTCCTATGTCCATTTTTCCTCAATCTACTCAACTCAATGCTCCGATACCACTCTGGTGTAACCCAACCCAATGGCCCACACTTTTACACGTCTGTGTATGAATACGTGTCAACAAATTACCTCTCGTTCCTTTGCGTGGAGATCGTTCGTAGGATTCGTTTGTTGTGGTTGATAGTTGTGAGTTAATGTTGGCAATTAATAAACTGTCCTCTTGCCTCGATCTTACCTCTTCTTGTTCTTTGTGCCAAAACCACCGATCCTTGTGGGTTATTCGGGATTATTCTTTTGCGCCGAGAGCATTTCGTGAGGGTTTCTTGGGTTCTCTTTGCGGAACGTTGTCTGGTTTGCTAAGGTGAATGTTGGTTACCTTCTGTGGACGATGGTCCGCGAACTCTCCTCCGCTTGATTTGCCTGTGAATTTAAGGGAAATGCTACTCGATGGCTGTTGTTGCTCGGCTCTAAAATGTGGTTCGAAAACTGGTAAGTCTGGTTGGTTATTCTCCTTATGCATGCGTGTGTTCTGTAAACAATTTCAAGTGTTTTTCCTCACTGTAGTTTGTTTGTGGTCTGCGAATACGCCTTCATGGTTCGGTCAGGGTTTATGGTAGACTTTTCTCTCGTTTTGTTGGGATTCTGGATATATGTTGTGACTTGGTTATGCTTTCTGAACTCCTGTTGTTTCTTTGCCCAAATCTGGGTTCAATCCTCACGTTTACTGTTATTCTGGGTTTTCATTCTGCGACATTGGTGTTTGTCCTGAGCACAGGACCACATTAGCAGTTGTTCATCGATGGGAACAGGTATTACTTCTTGTCCCTACTTCAATTCTCTTCTGCCTCTTTTACTGTGAATTACCCTCCTGGCTCCTTCGGTCTACTGTCATAAAATTTGTCCGGGACGTCGCTGTGGTTAACTTCGACTCGGCTTACTCAGGTATTCTGGTGTTTTTTTGTTCTTCACATGCATTGGTGTATTTCCTTGAAGGGCTTTCCTCTGTTACACTTATAACTTGATTGTTGTTGCTGGTTGCAGGTCGTTGGTGGCAACCTGGGTGTACGATTCCTCCAATCTCTGTTAACACAGTAAATTTGGTTCTCGGTAGGCCTGAATCCTCAAATATTTTTGTTTGTCTCTTCGAACGTTCGGTGACCACGGTTGTTGTAGGATTTTCTAGGGTTCTTGGTAGTTGTATGTGATTTGCTATTGCTGTGTCTTTCTCGGTCGCTGTTATGTCATGGTTGATGAATGCGAATGGTTGTTGATGTTATGGTTAAACCCTCGTCCATGGTTTTTGGCTTATGATGCCACTTCAGTCATTCATTTGACATTTCATTGTTTGTGGAAATGAAATCCTTCGTATGCGCATATTTTGTATTTAACAATGATAACTAGTAAAGTTTGTCGATGGCTTTCGATTTTTCAATGGAATTTATGAAAAATTACACAGCAATATTACCTCTGTTCTGTGGTCGTTTTTCTGCCTCTGTTCTGTGGTCATTTTTCCGCCTCTATTCTGTGGTCGTTTTTTTCTGGGTACAAATGCTTGACTGTGGTTATCTCTTGTGCACAATTTCTCTTCTCGGACTTCGGGTAATTATGCCTCCTGGTCCTTGTTTGAGTGTATGCGGGAAACGCGTCCGATGCTTGGTGATTAATTGATGTATGTATTCAGGATATAGGACAATACATTATACAGAGATTCTCAATATGGTATTTTACCAAACTATAATGAAAAGAATTGATATTAGGACGAACAGTAGAAATGTGTACAGATGGACAATAGTTTTGAATGCTATCTGCTTATAGCTTGTTCGTTTTTTATTTCTCTTCTTCTGCAATTACTGAACCCCTTTTCTCTGTTACATTTTGGTTTTTATATCCTTCCATTTCAGTTGATTTTGCAGTTAATCAAACTGTCATAGAATTTGGTTACAAATAGATCCTGTTATCGTTAATAACCATATTTGCCTGACATTACAAGATTTGTATGAACAGTTTGTCATTACTCTCCTAATTCAACGAACTATTTCCTAATTAATGTACGAGCTATAGTAATTCTAGTTATTTCATTAAGAATGCCTGAATTCGCCAACTCTGTAAAAACAAGTTAAAAGAAAAGTATCACAATAAAAATAAATAATCCAATTAATCAATAACCTCCAAACCCTGGTTGAGACTTTGCCCAGTTACGGTGAGCTGGATACTCTTGCATCACAATAATATTTTGATTTAACTCTAATTTGGTAGATTTAGGGTTTCTATTATTTTGTTATTACGTGTAATTCTTTTTAATTTTTCTATTGGTGTATTAATTTTTAATTGAAAGAATCCATTTTTTTTAATTGTATTTTAAATTTCTTTGAGCACTATTGTGTTATTCGTGTACCAAAGGAATGAATGAATACACACCTGCTTGTTGTTTTGTTTTAATGATTTTCATTCGCTAACATTGATATGAAAGTACAAGCTGGAGAAAAGGTGAAGTGAGCATCTTTATAGTTGTGGGTGATGAGCTGTTTTCACATGTCTCATCTATTCTTATCATTATTCAACACTCTATTTTTTTTTATTTCTGATGTCTATTTATTATTATTAATGTAAAGTATGATTGTTCATTTTCCATTTATCCCTAAATGTCTTTTCCGATTATCAGTAATGTACATACTAATACTGTGCATATGCCTTTAAACCTGTAACAGGAGATACCTACGCGGTTGTAGCACATGCTTAACCTATAAGCATTATAAATCTTATATTAATATAAAATCTTTTTTGTATATCTTGGCAATGGTTTTTTTGTCTGTGAAGAAATATTCAGTCAGATGATTAATTACTTCTGTAGGATGCATTTACAAGTGATGTGCGGGAGCATTTGTTACAGGCCTTATTCTTTTGTTCTTTCTTCAAATGCTAGCTCACTTTACAAGTCTAGCAAGGTAACAATTGTGGAAAATGTTACTTTTGCAGGGGAGGCAGTTATCAACATTGTTGGATGAAGACCCAGGAGTGATGGAACGGAGAATAGGCTTGGCAAAGAGGCTAGAACTATACAAGAGTGCACAAGCAGAAATAGATGATGTTGCTTTCTAATTTTGGATATGGTTATTCATTGGACGTGTAAAAACCCATTTTGATCGATCGACCAAGGACAATTGCACAATTACAGAACATGACATTGAGTTGTATGAGATGATAATTTTTATATCTGTTTGAATACTATTATTTGATTTTGTATCTTCGGATGTTTTGAAATTGGTCTGTGCTAGGGGTGCATTCAATGTTTGTATTCTAACTTTTAATATCTATTACGAGTATTTGACAACTGCTATAAGTTATTTAGATGAGAGTGATCACTTCTTGAATTCAAGATTACATCACATATCTTTGCTTGCGTTGAAGGCTTCAACTACAGTATTTGAAGAGCAGATAGCATGTAAATGCATTTAGAACAGAATGCCAACCTTCCTTATCCCCAATGCCAGCCTAAGTTCACAGATCGCATAGCTCTGGATGGAACTGTGTCAATGTTTTATTGCTTGCTTCACTGTTTGACTATATGCAACTGTTTTCCTGTTAGTCGTATCTTTAATATCAGGGCTTGCTCTCAGGAATGCAGGTTAATGCATGCAATATGTATTATTTGTCCAATGTCTTTTATGTTTTGATCAAACGTTCAGAGGTCATGTCCCCTGATTATTTATGGTGCATGCCTATACTTCGATTCCAAGTTATGATGGCCAACACTTTTGATATATTTTAGCGTCTGCAGGGTTTCAGTCTCTGTATATCTTGGCAATGGTTTTTTTTGTCTATGAAGAAATATTCAGTCACATGATTAATTACTTCTGTACGATGGACTACGCTGGCCTAGAAGGTAATAATTTTAAGCTTTGCCTGGTTCCAACGATGGACTACGCTGGCCTAGAAGGTAATAATTTTAAGCTGTATTTTCCTGGTTCTGGTATCAAAACTGTGCATTGGATCTTAACTAACAATGCCATGACTCTCTGTTCTATATGCATTTGCATTGTTCTAACAAAGCGTTGTTTTCCTTAAACTCGTGTGGTAGGCTGCAGCGTACAACAAGCTTTTCCCAGCTCAAGGCAGGGACTTGCTGCCCTCCAGCTCCTCTTGTTCAATTATACGAACCCATCAACTTTGAATAGGTTTTTCAAACTCTCACGGACAAATAAAATTTGGGCGAAAGTGATGAGCGATATTAATATAGCAGAGCAGAGTGAAAGTGATGGGCGATATTAATATAGCAGAGAAGAGTGAAAGTGATGGGTGATATTAATATAGAGGGTTGAAATTTAGAGTTAAAACATAATTGTCCTAAGCATGTGCTCTAGGTGTAAGCATTTTATAAGTTAAGCATGTGTTTTCTTTGGGTATGAATTGGTTGAACTAGTTACAGGAATGAAAACCCCATCGGTTAAATATGGTGTGTGAACGGGTTGGAGAAACTGTTTTTTTGGGAATGCTTCAGATGAATGGGATTCCTCTATTCTAAACATGGTTAATTCTCCTTAATTTTGATCAGTTTCAATGGGGTGTTAAGATTATTTAAAATTGAAAATTTGAATTTTGATTGAGGTGGAAAATATTATTATTATTAGTTGACGGATAACAATATCATTATTAATAATATAAGTATAATTTAAATGAATTTAACAATGGAATAATTGGGTGACTTTTAAATAAAAATAAAAATATACGGTTAATAAGTATGTCCATTAAGAAATATATACTTTATTTTTAATAAAAGTGAAGATTCAAATATAGGCTTAATAACTAAGAACTATATATTTATCTATAAGAAGTCAAGATTTAAATGAATGAAGGATTAATAGTTAAGAATAATTTTTTTTATTCTTTCCTTAGAGATAAGGAAATTCAAATTTATTTATTTTAAATAGAAAAATAAAATCTGTTAAAAATGGAAATTTAAATCTATTTCCTTTTTAAAGTAAAATTGAAATTCAAAAAGAAAGATTCAAAAAAGATTTATATCTAAAATTAATATATGCATTTTTATCAAACTTTAAGAAACAATGTAATTTTTTTTCGTTTCTTTCTTTTTTTGATAAGACAACCCGAAATAAATTAAAATTCAAAAATTTAAAAAATATATTTTTTTTTACAATTTTGACATCCTAAATTAATTTAAAATCCAAAAATAATTCAACACCAATAAATGAAATACTAATAACATGTCATAAAAAAATAATATTAAGATTATAATTTTCAAATATAGGAACACATCAAATTTGAGAAAACTTTTCAAACTCTCAATTTTGATTTTCATATTGAGACAACCAAGGTCCAACATCACATTGTGACAACAGTTGTCTCAATATGAAAATGAAGCATGGTCAAACATGGTTAATCATGGCCAATCATGATCAAACATGGTCAACCATGATCCAACATCGCATTGTGATAAAGATTATCTCAATATAGAAATCAGTAATGGTCAACCATGGTGAACCATGGTCCAACGTTGTATTGTGGTCAAACTGGTCAACCATGGTCCAATGTCATATTTTGACAAATATTGTCTCAATATGAAACTCAACCATGGTCAACTATGGTACAACATCGCATTGTGACAAAGATTCTATCGATATGAAAATCAATCATGATCAACCATGGTCAACCATGGTCTAACATCGCATTATGACAAAGATTTTCTCAATATGAAAACCAACCATGATAAACCATGCTTATTTTAGGGTTCAAAATATTTATCTTAGGGTTTATGTACCTTAGTTTTATAATATTAATCCCCTGGGTTTAATGTTATTTCTTTGGGCTTATAATCCCTTGGGGTTTTAGTGTTAGTCCTTTGGTTTATTATTTCCTTGGATTTATAATATCCATCCCTTGGGTTTATTAATCTAAGGGTTCATATTCCTAGGGCTTAATATTATTCATACGGTTTACGATATTAATCCTAGGGTTTAATAAAAATCACTTAGGTTTATAATCATGGTCAACCATTGTCAATTGTGGTCAACCATGGTCTAATGTCGCATTTTGTCAAATATTGTATCAATATGAAAATCAACCATGGTAAACTATGGTCAACCATGTTTATTTTAGGGATTATAATATTTATCTTATGACTTTTATATCTTGAATTTATAATATTAATCCCTTGGGTGTAACTTATTACCTTGGCTTTATAATCACTTGGGTTTTTAGTATAAATCCCTTGGGTTTATTATTCTGTTATGTTGATAATATCAATGTCTTGGATTTATTAATATAAGGGTTCATATTCCTAAGGTATAATATTATTCACAGGGTTTATAATATTAGTCCTTGGGTTTAATATAAATCCCTTCTATTTATAATTTTGGCCAACCTTGGTCAAGCATGACTGAATGTTACATTGTGACAAAGATTGTCTCAATATGAAAATAAACTATGTTCAACCATCATCAACCATTTCCAATCATGGCCAATCATGGTAAACCATGGTCCATTGTCACATTGTGATAAAGGTGGTCTCAATATGAAAATGAATCATGGTCAACCATGGTTAATCATGGCCAATTATGATGAAACATGGTCAACCATGATCCAACATCACATTGTGATAAAGATTATCTCAATATAGAAATCAGTAATGGTCAACCACGGTGAACCATGTTCCAATGTTGTATTGTGGTCAAACATGGTCCAATGTCATATTTTGACAAATATTGTCTCAATATGAAAATCAACCATGGTCAAGTATCGTACAACGTCGCATTGTGACAAATATTTTCTTGATATGAAAATCAATCATGATCAACCATGGTCAACCATGATCCAACATCGCATTATGACAAATATTTTCTCAATATGAAAACCAACCATGGTCAACCATGCTTATTTTAGGGTTCAAAATATTTATCTTAGGGTTTATATACCTTAGTTTTATAATATTAATCCCTTAGGTTTAATATTATTTCTTTGGGTTTATAATCCCTTGGGGTTTTAGTGTTAGTCCTTTGGGTTATTATTCCCTTGGGTTTATAATATCCATCCCTTGGGTTTATTAATATAGGGGTTCATATTCCTTGGGCTTAATATTATTCATAGGGTTTATGATATTAATCCTAGGGTTTAATAAAAATCACTTGGGTATATAATCATGGTCAACCATTGTCAATTGTGGTCAACCATGGTCTAACATCGTATTTTGACGAATATTGTATCAATATGAAAATCAATCATAGTAACTTATGGTCAACCATGTTTATTTAAGGATTATAATATTTATCTCACGATTTTTATATCTTGAGTTTATAATATTAATCCCTTGGGTGTAATATTATTACCTTGGGTTTATAATCACTTGGGTTTTTAGTATAAATCCCTTGGGTTTATTATTCTGTTATGTTGATAATATCAATGTCTTGGATTTATTAATATAAGGGTTCATATTCCTAAGGTATAATATTATTCATAGGGTTTATAATATTAGTCCTTGGGTTTAATATAAATCCCTTCGGTTTATAATTCTGGCCAACCATGGTCAAGCATGATCCAACGTTACATTGTGACAAAGATTGTCTCAATATGAAAATAAACCATGTTCAACCATCATCAACCATTTCCAATCATGGCTAATCATGGTAAACCATGGTCCAATGTCACATTGTGACAAAGATGGTCTCAATATGAAAATCAACCATGCTTAACCATGGTCCAATGTTGTATTAAGACAAAGATGGTCTCAATATGTAAATACACCATGGTCAACCATGGTCAACCATGTCTATTTTAGTATTTATAATATTTATGATAGGTTTTATATACCTTGTCTTACAATATTTATCTTAGGGTTTATCATGAGATTTTCTTGATATGAAAATTAATCATGGTCAACAATGGTCCAAAGTCGCATTATGACAAAGACTGTTTGAATATGAAATTCAACCATGGTTAACCATGGTCTAATGCCAAAATTGTGATGAAGATTGTCTCAATATGAAAATCAATAATGACCAACCATTTTCCAATGCCACATTGTGACAAATATTGTCTCAATATGAAAATCAATCATGGTCAACCAAGGCCCAACATCACTTTGTGAGAAAGATTGTCTCAATAGGAAACTCAACCATGGTCAACCATAGTCCAACATTGCATTGTGATAAAGATTGTCTCAATATGAAACTCAACCATGGTCAACCATGAGCCAACATCGTATTGTGGCAAATATTGTCTCAATATGAAAATCAATCATGGTCAACCATGATCCAACGTCACTTTGTGACAAAGATTATCTCGATATGAAAATCAACCATGGTTGACCATGGTCAAACATGCTTATTTTCTGTTATATAATATTTATCTTAGGGTTTCTATACATTGGGTATATAATATTAATCCCTTGGGATTAATATTATTCCCTTGGGTTGATAATCCCTTAGGGTTTATGATATTAATCCTAAGGATGACTATAAATAACTTGGGTTTATAATTGTGGTCCACAATTTTCCAATGTCACATTGTTACAAAGATTGTCTCAATATGAATATCAACCATGGCCAAACATTGTCAACCATGGTCAATCATGGTCAACCATGGTCTAATGTCACATGGTGACAAATATTGTCTCAATATAAAAATCAACCATTGCTATGGTCCAATATCGGGTTGTGACAAAATTGTCTGAATATGGAAATGAACTATGGAAAACCATGTTAAACCATGTTTATTTTTGGGTTTATACTATTTATTATGAAGTTATATACCTTAGGTTTGTAATATTAATCCCTTGGGTTTGATATTAATAACTTGGGTTTATAATCCTTTGGGTTTATTATTCATAAGTCCTATAATATTAGTCCTTGGTTTTAATATAAATCCCTTGGGTTTATAATCATGGTCAATCATGGTGAACCATGGGCCAACATCACATTGTGACAACGATTGTCTCAATATGAAAATCAACCATGGTCAGCCATGGTTAATCATGGTGAATAATGGTTAACCATGGTCCAACATTGCATTGTGACAACGATTGTCTCAATATTAAAATCGGTCATGGTCAACTAGGGCAAACCATGGTCCAACGTCATATTATGAGAAAGATTGTCTCGAGATGTAAATAAACCATTTTCAACCTTGACCAACCATGTTTATTTTAGCATTTAAAATATTTAACATAGGGTTTATATACCTTGGTTTATAATATTTATCTTAGGGTTTATCATAGGTTTTTGTCGATATGAAAATCAATCATGGTCAACTTGGTCCAATGTTGCATTGTGAAAAATATTATCTCAATATGAAAATCAATCATGGTCCAATGTCGATTTTTGACAAAGATTGTCTCAATTTGAAAATCAATCATGGTCAACCATGGTCCACAGGGGCTTCACTCAATGAACCTCTAGCATATCACCTATGTTCGTGGCACATTAAATAATACCCTTAATCTAACTACATAAATTTGGAAAGTACCTTTAAAAATCACATTATTTAAGCCCCTACCAATAAAAACCCAATACACCTTCCCAATTTAAAAAACCCCTACTTTCACTAGGTATTGTAGGTATCCGTTTTTTCATTAACATTTTTTATACCTCTTTATATTTTTCATTAACTTTGAGCTCCATTTTTTATACCTACCAATATAAAAACTGTTTACCTCCTATATATCCCCCAATATATCATGTCATTTTTTTCTCAATAAAGATCCCCAATATGAAGCCACATGGTATGGTATTGCTCCCCCAGTGAAGCCCCCATGCCATGGTCTAACATCGCATTGTCACAAAGATTGTGTCAAAATGAAAAATCAACCATGGTCAGCAATGGCTAACAATGTTTATTTTAGGGTTTCTGATATTTATCTTGAGTTTTTTATTTGTCACATACCCCGTTTGGAAAAATACCACCATTACCTACTGTGCTCCACTAGGTCCATGATGTGGAATTTTATGTTCAACGAATAGACAGTCTTTAATACTACCTTCCAAATCCACGCTTATGCATGTATTACAAATCATAGGAATAAATCCATGATGGGAATTCAACACTATAAGATTATGCATGAAGACTTCCTTCCTTTGCTAACTCAACGCCAACATTAATAGAAATGTTATCATAAATATACTGTAGGTAGCATTGCCCTACATCATGATCATAGTCACACTACCATAGTCAAATGTGTTGATAACATATAAATTTTATGTAATATTAACAATTAGCTAAAAAGAGATCAGTGGATGCAAGTTTCCTCACGATGCATAATGCATAGCCTAGATAACGAGAACCACCGACAATACAATTGTAAACCTTAAAAAATATTTATTCATCATACATAGTTGTCTCACTATCATTGAATTGTACATAGGGACACGGATACCATTGGTCACCTAACTCCTTAATTCAATATTAATAATCACCTATTATGATCCCATCATTAACTACACACTTTGATTTAATTTACATTCACTAGTGCTCGCATGCATAAGTATTCAATCATTGCCACAAACAAAGATAACACATGCAAATTTACACATATGTTGAGAGATTCGACACATAAGGAGTGAGAAGCACACATATTGTGTATCCCATGCACTTGAAGCAGATCAAAATACGGAAAGCACTTGGAAAACTGAGCACTGCCACCCAATGTAGAACTGGTTGTCTCTAGTTCACCCTCGAGGCCAGATTTCTTGCCATGGATCAACTACTTCATGTTGACCTCTTCAATAGGTATTTAATACCCTATTTCATGATATGGCTTCCATTAGTGGCATCTCACTTTTATGGATCATTTTATCCATTCGCCTAGGCTTTTCTCAGAAAAGCTCGCCTTTCTCTCTCACGAGGCTTTTCCTCATAAAAGCTTGCCTTTTTCTTCCACAAGGCTTTTATGTTTTTCTTACACTTAACATATTTCCTCAGCTAAGTAACTTAATTGATATTTATGTCCAATCCATCAAGCTTACTGAAAGTTAAATCTAGAAGGCTTATCATGAAAGAATTATCCCTTCTCAAGAATCTCATCTCTTCGTGACTTGCTTTTCCAAGTGATTGAATTCTTTTATTTATGTAATAATAAAGTATTTACTTTTCTTGTTACACATCAAACCTAGCTTTTCTTATCTTAGGTTAGTAGACTTTTACATACAATGGAGGGGTGTTACAATATTTAACCTAGGGTTTATATACCTTGGATTTATAATATTAATTCCTTGGGTTTAGTATTTTCCCTTATGTTTATAATCTCTTAGGTTCATATTCTTAGGATATAATATGATTCATAGGGTTTATAATATTAACCATAGGGTTTAATATTAATCAAAGGGTTTAAGATCGTCTCTATATGAAAATCAACCGTGGTCACATTGTGACAAACATCATGTCATGGTCTAATGTCACATTCCAACAACCATGGTCATCCATGGCCAAGCATGCTCCAACATCGCATTCTGACAAAGATTGTCTCAATATGAAAATCAACCATGCTCAACCATGTTTCTTTTAGGGTTTATAATATTTATCTTAGGGTTTATAATATTAATCCCTTGTTTTTAATATTATTCCCTTGGATTTATAATCTCTTGGGTTTATAATATCAATACCTTTGGTTTATTAGTCTAAGCATTCATATTCCTAGGGTATGATATTATTCAAAGGTTTCATAATATTAATCCTTTGGTTTAATATAAATCCTTTGGGTTTATAACCATCTCAATATTCTACTTTCTTTGCAAAGAAGGTGTCAATATAGTTCCACATTCAATTGTGGTTTTCCTTCATGTTTCATATCCTTATTATGGGTATTATTTCCATGTAAAATAATGTGCTCATTGTTCACTTGTTTCCTTTCATTGGATATAATTAATTAGTATGTCTCTTCATTGTTAACATTGTTGTCAACATTCTTGTCTTTCTAGCTAACTTTTCATTAACTTAGTTGACCATGGTCAACCATATGAGGTTGAACCATGGTTAACCTATCCAATGTCACATTGTGATAAAAATTGTCTCAATATGAAAATCAACCATGCTTAACCATTGTGAACCATCGTCAACCATGGTAAATCAAAGGTCAACATTGGTCAAACATGGTCGACCATGGTCAATTATCATCAACTATTGTCCAATGCCAAATTGTGACAAAAATTGTCCTGATATGAAAATCCACCCTGGTCAACCATTGTCCAACGTCCCATTGTGACAAAGATTTTCTCAATATGAAAATCAATCATGGTCAACCATGGTCAACCTTGTTTATTTTAGTGTTTATAATATTTATCTTAGCATTTATGTACCTTGGGTTTATAATATTAATCCCTTCCGTTTACAATATTAATCTGTTGGTTTTAATATTATTCCCTTTTGATTTTTATTATTAATCCCTTGGGTTTATAACATCAATCCATTTGGTTGATTAATCTAAGGGTGCATATTCCTAGGGTATAATATTATTGATATGGGTTATAATATTAATCCTAAATTTTAATATAAATATTTTTGGTTTATCATAATCTCTTGTGTTTATAATATTAATATTTTGTGTTTAATATTATTTCTTGTGGTTTAAAATGAATTGGGTTTATAAGATTAATAATCCTTTTAATTAATAATATCAATATTTAATGTATTATTGATAATACAATAATATTATCATATTATATATAGTATAATAAATATTATAATAATTTCCATTATTATAGTTATAATAACCATTATTATTGTATTTATAATATAATGATAATAATACTTATAATATAATTATTATTATATTTAAACATTTATTAATACAAATATTTATATAAAATTAAATCCATAGTCATTTATGTGGATTGGCTTATATGTGGTTGTGCTAGTTCATAGTATCAATCAAAAGTAGCTTACAAAATCATATAAGACTGTTCATCAACTATCTAAGATCAACAAAAAAAAATTACTATAAATCTCAAAAACAAAATATTTAACTCATAAACCAAAATACTAATTAACTTGTTACAGGGTAGTTGAAAAGAATAAAACTTATAAACCAAAATACTAATTAACCTGTTACAGGGTAGTTGAAAAGAATAATTGAGATGATTAAGTAGTTGAAAAGAATGATTGAGATAATTTGCATTGAGATTTAATTCTTATGAGTAGAATAATAATGTATCTCAACACTATTAGTGGTAAATAAAGAAACCATAAAGATCATCTAGCATAGCATTTTAATAATATGTATTTTGTATAACCTGTAATGATTCTTATTGAGGTTATGGCACAGATATTATAGAAATAATGAGAAGGGTTATATTAATAGATTTTTAAGTAGAATCATAAGTAGATTTATGGGATATGGTATGTAAATATAATTTTGTATTAAGTTTGAAATAAAAATACAATGATAAGTTTTTGACAAAAATGTTTATTTGAGTAAGAAGCAAAAAATCAAGTTATTGTAGTGACTTTTTTATTAATGAAAATGATGTTCTTTGGACTCCTTGGAAAAAACAATAGGTGTTGCTCAACAAGTCCTTGCCGCAATGTTGAGAGATTGTATGGACTTGTTTAGGCAGTTAGAATATTGCTATTTTGAAATTGAGAGATTATATATTTATTTTGCGAAAGGGGCACTTTATCTTTTTGTGAGAAAGTTGATTAGATTAGGCACCGAGGAACAAAATATTGTTCAAAATGTTAGCAAATGTAGACAAAGTCTCTGATGCAATAGCACTTGGTGCATTGTAAATATCCCAACTCAAAAAACCACATCCACATTTATTCCAGTGGCCATAATTTATAATTTTATTTATTTAAAAAGTGAACAATTAATATATGAGGAATTAAGTGCTAATTGAAAAAGAAAAAAATAAAATAAACATTTGATCCCGCATTATTAATGAGGAAATAATATATGAAGAAATAAGTGCTAATTAAAAAAAAAAAATTGAAATAAACATTTGAGCCCGCATTATTGATGAGGAAATAATTGATAATTAAAAAATATCTAAATAAACATTTAAGCACGTATAATGGCCTTGCATGCATGGCACGTGCCCCCTCTTGAATGACCCAGAATCAGTGTGCCAACTTACCTGGTGTGCCCAACATGCCTTAAACACCTCGCCAGCATGCCTTAATCCATTTGAAGGCATATAATCTGTGGCATTCTTAACTTTTTTACCCTACGAAGATTAAAATTTTTGGAATATCTGGTTCGAGTGGATCCAGTTGAACCACCCCTTATAGTTCCAGTTTCTACGTAGAAGCAATTTGGAATATGTGGCTCGAGTGAATCCAGTTGAAGGGCGCCTTATAGTTGCTCCGTTATATATGCAGAACAAATTGCCTTAGTTGTCGGAGAAAAAATACCAGCAATAGAAGTAAGGGTCATTAACAATTGTATAACTTCCACTAAACGACAACACCTGTGATCTTATTCCTTCGAAGCTACCTAGTCAAAGATGTGCTTATTTGGGTCCTCCATGTACTCTGCTTCTCACTTCTTATCTAGGTTTCATTTCTTACCTCTTACGTGGGTTGCATTTTGTTGAATTCTTTTTTGTTTGCAAACAGAACAATACACAAATATGATATAGTTAGAACACAAATATGACAGAGTTACATTGTTAGAGAAAGAGAAGCAAATCTGTGGAATGACAACAAATGGTGTTAATGATGCTCCGCTCTTCAAAATGCATATATTGGAAAAATAGATTTGCTGAAGATAACAATGTGTTGTGCAAACAGGTGTGTTATGGTTGCAGGTGGGTTTTCTTCTTATTGCTTTCCTAATTAATTAGAGATAGTGTCAGTAAATTACTATATTTTCACTCTAAATATAAATAGAAATGATTATTTTGTTTTTCTGGCTTGAATTATAAACAGAAACAATTATTTTCTTGTTCTTCATTGAATTAGTAGAAATGAATGAATTTATAAGAAATTTAAATACATATTAAAGATCAGTTGGTATTTTTCTAGAATTAGGATTCACTGCTTGAATTAGTAAGAATGAATGAATTTATAAGAAATTTACACTCATTTTTAAGTTCAGTAAGTTGGCCAAAATAATGTAAATCACTATATTTTCACTGTAAATATCAACTGTAACAATTATTTTCTTGTCTTGAATTAGTGAAAATAAATGAATTTATATGAAATTTACATACTTGAATTAGTAGAAATGAACAAATTTATAAGAAATTTACAAGCATCTTTAAGTTGAGTAAGTTGGTATTTTTCCAGAATTCGTATTCAACCCAAAACAATGTAAATCAATATATTTTCACTTTAAAATATAAATAGTTGTTCACAATTGAATTAGTAGAAATAAATGATTTTATATGAAATTTACATGTACCTTTAAACTCTCAGTTGGTATTTTTCAAGAATTGGAATTATAACAATGTGAAAGTAACAGAAACAAATATAATTAAGAATGTTTCTCTACAATATAGAAATTTCTTTAGAGATTAAGTTTAACAAACTTATTGCTATTAAAACAATGATATTGTACATATCCAGTCTGATAAGAATGGAAAAAAACATAGCTAGAATTATATCGGTACAATAGATATGTGAAAACTGTGATATTTCTATAGTTATGATAGAGACACAATCAATAGCATTTGAATAAGATGATGTAATTTGAATAAGACGATGTTAAAATCCTCTAGAAAGTCTTGCCACCATGCCTGCATAATTATGATACATGCACAATCAATAGCAATTTGAATAAGACGATGTCAAAATCCTCCAGGAAGTTTTGCCACCATCGTTGCTTGGGGCTCAACTTATTCTCAGTGTGGAAATAGCTCGTAAAACACGCCCAACAATAGTTTTTACCAGATGGAGTTCGTTGCAAAGCAATAGTTCCAACTGTTGGGGATTTTTCTGGTAAAATCCCAAAAACAATAATAAAAAAAATTAGCACACAAAGACAATGCTCTGTTTCTCCATAGGAATTTTAACGCAACGGAAACATAAAAAAAACTGAGCAGCGGACAGAGATTTGCACTCCAAAGATTTCTGTTCATTAAAAGATTTTAGTTACAGACTATGATCTTCCTCTCTCACAGAGGGATTCACCAATAATATTTCACTGCTGTGTGAAAATTACATATATTTTCTCACGCTGCTGCGTGGATCCTTTTGCAAAAGAAAATCACTTACGCACTGTTGTGCTTTCCTTCTCAATTTCTTCTTAAACAAAACAAAAATTACATATATATATATGACAACCAAGAACTTACATCCATTTTTCACTTGCCATACTGCCGTAAAAGAAAACAATAAAAATTAAATGGTTTTACTGGCTTTTACGTGTGCCCATACTCCTGCTGATAAAAATTAAAAGTTTCACCAAAACTTACTAACCCACAGTAAATTGCATTTACTGTTTTACTGAGATAAACGGTGGTAAAGAAACTTTTACTTCACGTCAACTTTATTTTGCAGGCCTGTACTTCAACCATTAATTAATTTGACTTTGGAAACTCATCGGGTCCGAGATTTATCACATAGCACACATATATGCAAAAGTTTGCACCCATGGTTTCCCCGATTGCGAAATACTGTGGACCCGATAATCTATCAAAAGGAATTAATACCATCATCGGGTCCGGCCCATCGACGATTGTTCATTTTTAAAAAGTCATGCTCCACTTAAAATGCCGATAGCGATACGCCGATGTGATATTGGTGATCGCTCATCGCAACAAATGGACTCCTCCTTGTTAGTCCTTCCTGCCACTTCGCCGATGCGATATCGGCGGATCGCACATCGCTGAATCGCTCCAAGGTGAATCGCTTCCACGATGCGTAGTTGGAATTACGTTTTCAACAATCCCCTTTAATTTCAACTGCTGGGCATTCAATCATACCCAAACACTTCCTCAAAAATTCAAAGCTTTTCTGATCCAATGGCTTTGTCAAAATGTCTGCAACCTGTTCTTGAGTCCTGCAATGTTCTAGGACAATTTCCTCCATTGTTCACCAATTCTCTGATGTAAGTGAAACCTTGTATCAATGTGTTTCGTTCTCTTATGAAACACTAAATTCTTTGACAATGCAATAGCTGAGCTATTGTCACAAAAAATTACTGTCGCTTTTGCCTGCTCTTGGCCTAAGCTCCTCAACATCCTTCTCATCCATACTGCTTGGCATGCTGCTGCTGTAGCTGCCACATATTCAGCCTCTGTTGTAGATAATGCTACAATGGACTGCTTCTTAGAAGCGCATGAAATGGCTCCTGAACCCATGTGAAAAACATAACCGGAAGTGCTTTTCCGGTCATCTATACTTCTAGCCCAATCACTATCGGTGTATACAACTAAATCTGAATGTTCTGAGACATTATATAAAATTCCAAACATTTTGGTACCTTTGACATACCTCAAAATTCTTTTTGCTGCCTGCCAATGTGCTTCCTTTGGCCTCTCCATGAATCTAGAAATTAAACTAACAACATACATAATATCAGGCCTACTTGTTGTTAAATACATAAGGCTGCCTACAATACTCTTGTACAAACTAGGATCAAAATCCTTGTTGCTGTCCTCTTTGCTGAGTTTTAATCCCATTACTGTGGGAGTGATTGCT
>APFE031069682.1:0-16258 GCA_000404065.3 Pinus taeda
TCAGGTGACTGTCTCTGCCTGCGTTGGGCTGTAGGTGGTCCTACAACTTTCTCTGCATCTTGAGCCAGTCGCTCAGCTTCTGTCAAGCGCTTTCGCCCTCTGATGGTTGGCGCTGCATGAGTGGTCTCTTCCACTCCATGAACCTCGTCCTGTGGCTCATCCTTGGAAACTAATAGTTCCTCATCCGCATGCAAGTGTAGCTCCCTCTCAAGCGAACACTTCATGGCTTTCTCCTCCTGAAATTTTATATCCCGTCGCACAACAGTTTTACCACTATTTGGCAAATACACCCGATAGTTGTGGGGCGTATCAGTGTACACCACAAATATCCCAACCTCTGCAGTCGGCTCCAACTTCTTTCTGGCATCCTTCGTTACATGCATGTAAACGTTAGCACCAAAAATCCTCAAATGAGAAAGATCAGGCTTCTTACCAGAATAAGTCTCCTCAGTTGTACTCATGCCAAGTATCCTATGAGGACAACGGTTCTGCACATAAACTGCTGTATTGCATGCTTCCGCCCACAAGTGAAGGGGTAGGCCCTGATCATGCAACATTGCCCGTGCAGCACCCACAATCGTTCTGTTCTTCCGCTCAGCTACCCCGTTCTGCTGTGGGTTATGGGGAGCTATGAGCTCTCTACGAATCCCTTCTGCCTTGCAGAAATCCTTGAACTCGTCCGAGATGTATTCACCACCATTATCGCCCCTAAGAGCCTTCACCTTCTTCCCCGACTCCTTCTCAACCAGTGCTTTGAATTCACAGAACTTTGAATATGTCTCGCTCTTCTTCTGCATGAAGAAGATCCAGCACTTACGAGAGAAATCATCAACAAAATCACATAATACCTGTGTTTTGCTGTCGAAGCAACTGAGAAAGGTCCACACACGTCTGTGTGAATTCTCTCAAGGATCGTCGTGGCGCGACTATCCTTCTCGTGAAAGGTGGCTTTCACAAACTTCCCCAAAGTACACCCCTTGCACTGATCTGACTGCGAAAGTGTGCCTTTAGGAAGCCCTGTAGTGATCTGCTGCAGTATCTTCAAGGCTCCATGGTGAAGGTGACCCAATCTCCTGTGCCACAACTCGCCATCATCCCGGCTCACCAATCCTTCTGCCTTGCCTGCCATAGCTATGCATCCATCTACATGCAACTGATAAAGGTTCCTCACTCGAACCCCTATCTTCCGGGTCTCACCAGTTGTCTTGCTGCGCAGGAAGGCCTTTCCCTCGTTGAAAACAACATCATACCCCTTCTCTTCTAACATCGCCACTGAGATGAGATTCTTCTTCAATCCTGGAACATGCATGACTTCCTTCAATACAAAGGGTTTACCAGACTCCCTCTCAAAGGAAATGGTACCGATACCGGTCGCACTGTATCTACCATCATCGCCCATCTCGATGTGCACTCCAAGATCTTTGTCCTCCAGATCAAAGAACAAATCTCTATCTCCCGTCATGTGAAAAGACGCACCACTGTCTAAGAACCACACTGATCCCATCACACTTGAAACCAAGCGTGCGATCAATGAAAAATCAAGCTCAAACTGAGAAGCTAAGGCCTCTCCCCCTCCAGATCCAGCAGCTTTCTTGTTCTTCTTCTTCTGCGGACAATTTGTTGCATAGTTTCTGTGCTGGTGACAGTGAAAACACTTCACCTTGGACATATCTTGCTTCTTGCCTTTCGAACCAGACTGAGAAGCTTTCTTGCTCTTCCCTTTCTTTGCTTTGGTAGCCAAAGCACAATTCTCTTCATCAGCTCCCTTTGACGAAGATCCGTCCCTGGTACTCCGCCTAATCTCCTTCTGCACAAGAAATGACCATAGTCTTTCCCATCCTGGCAAATTCTCCCGACCATTGACAGAGTCCTAATAGGAATGCCAACTCTTCGGAAGACCAAGGAGAGCCAAGCTCACCAAGTCCTCATCATCGACAGTAACCCCCACACTTCTCAGCTCATCTCGACACTGAGTGAACTTCGTGAGATACTTGGGAATACTGTCACCCTTCTCGCATTTGATGTTTCTGAGTTTATCTTTGAGCACCAGCTTCCTCTGATCGCTCTTGCTTTGGAATAATTATGTAAATGATTTCCACATAAAATATGGAGTAGCCTTTCCATGGAGGCTGCACACAATGGGATCCTTCACGCCCTCCAACAGAATCCTTCGACACTTTGCGATCTTCTTTTGCCAAGCATCTGCTTGAGTAGAATCAGTAGGCTTTGGGATATCCGTATCTATGAAATCCTTCAGCCCGTTATCATCCAATACTGCCTCCATCCTGTCCTTCCATGCAATATAGTTTGAGCTGCCCTCAAGAGCATACTCCAATCGCAATCCGTTGAAAGACATTGCTGCGTTGTCACCAAGAAACCACTGCTATAAATTCGAATTCCACCAGCAACCAACTCAACCGCCTCGGATCTAAGATTCGTGAGAACACAATATTTCTTGTACAAAGACCGACTGTATGGGCATTCACCAGATATCTCACCTTCAAAAGAAGGATGAATCCAGAGGCTACCTGGCCCGATTACAGACTCTGCCTGAAGAAATAGAATGTAAACACTTCCTGAATAGTAGATCATATGATCAACAGCTCTGATACCATGTAGAAATTTTGAATAATTTAACACATATTCAACAGAGATTATCCTGATCATTTACTATTGCAGAAAACATACACAATACATAAGCTCCTCTACGTTGATCATCAATATAGCAGCATCAATAACAATAAAACATCAAGAGCATTCACACATTAACACAGTATGTATCCCGGGGAAAGCATCTCGCAAAAAACCCCAACTATCTGTATATTAATGATTGAGTCATGTAACATTACACAGCATAATACTTCTCACAAGTATCTCCACCTCTGTTACACACAATACAGCTCAGATCTGAATCAATCACTGGCCCAAATCTCTTCCGCTGCTTGCCTGCCTCCGCTGCTCAATACCTGCTCAAGAACTGATGATAATACTAAGGCAGCCACGTCTTTCCTTGGCTAAATCACGTATTTCCAAGCTACAATGTGGGCAAACTCATTGGCATACTCAATCCCTGATTTGTGCAAGATCTGGTGCACAACTATAGTCACAACTGATAGCAATCTGATTCTCTAACACCTGTCCCTGCTGAACTGAACACGCACTGACATGCAACTGAGTTAACTGATGTATTCATTAGTTGTATTATGAGTTAATAACTTGTGAATTAATTAATAACTAATTCACCCAACTCATCTCTAGTCTATTTGCCAGTTAGACTAAATAAAACCAGTTTAACAAAGCTAAACTGAACACAACTCCATCAACTGCACCTCCAGTCCACTAAACTCAACTCACTTGAGTTCTAACTGAAGTCATGCATGCAAATATTCAACTAAACCATAAGAAACACGTATTTCCTTCATGCAATTGCATGTGCCACATCCGTAGCTCGAACTGAAGTGCTCCAAGAGAATAAGATTAAGTTTATAGTCCAAATATTATTTTGAGATAATAATATTTGACTTTTCTATTTTTGACAGCCAGTCTAAAAATAGACTTGATCACTCACACTGTGATCACTCACACTTTCATAAAAAATAGAAGTCCATCTATTTTTCCAACTTAATCAATCATCCATAAACAACAACCTGCAATCCATAGACATGATCCATATGTCTAAAAATAGACTTGCACCAAAAATAGCCTGCGGGCCCACTTAGTGAAGGCGACTCTTTTCACTAAGCTCCATCATCTTGTTGTAATCTCAACATCTACTACAATGAACAAGTAGTCATGTCCCTTCCTAGTTGCTGGTAAACCTCCTATAAAGTCCA
The DNA here is from genome assembly GCA_000404065.3 of Pinus taeda. Lineage (NCBI taxonomy): Eukaryota > Viridiplantae > Streptophyta > Pinopsida > Pinales > Pinaceae > Pinus > Pinus taeda. The sequence continues at coordinate 3,834 of APFE031069682.1, forward strand.
TGGAAATGCTTTCTTAGGGACAAGTGAGTATAGGTAAGGGATGGTATAGACCTTGTTTCCTATTACTAGGCTTTTTGGTACAAAAAAGCATGCATCTTATTATGACCCTAGCTACCTATACTTGCATCTTTGGCCAATGCACATACCTCTTCAAGTTGGCCATTTTCTCCCCTGCACTAAAGTGCCATGTAACCTTGGAGGTGTGAGCCTCTTTGATCAACTCTAATTTCTCATCTTAGGAACAAATAACCTGTCTAGCTTATAGAGTAACACATCCTAAATATGGTACTCAATGGTGCTATCACCATCATGCACATGGATCTGACTCTACAACTATTGAAACACCTCGTTGAAGTGCTCATCTTCTAAATGTGCTTCTTTGTATGCATCATGGGTGAATTAATCCATGTGCATAAGGGTTACCAAAGCTATGATCTTGATGTGGGTGGCCTTGAAATCACACTGTCGAACTTTTTTGTGATTCCCTTCTTCTACTTGGTTACTAAATGAAATTATTGTAGAAAACTTTTCCACTTGTTATTCCTAGTTTGTTATAGCTTACTCTAGGCCTACAGGTATTGTAGTGGCTATCGATATGTGTGGATGATTGTATCCTTTCCAATAAGATAGTGCTTCCACTTGTTATCAACTTGCACTAGGTCATAGAGCTTCTTGTCATATGTAAGGCAATTAAGAACTTCTTCGTGAAATACTTCATAATGATAACATACATGCCTTCCTCCTTGCATCAAGGCCACTCGCATAACATACCCTCTCGCATATGTCTCCATTACAAGTTCGGTAATGCCAAAAATTGTGCTTTACTAGTATTATTCTTTAGCTCATCAAAAGCCCTCTATTGACCCTTTCCCCATTGGAAACTCTTGCCACTTTCTATTATGGCATGGTGCTGTTACCTTTGAAAATGAGGCTATAAATTTCCTCATGTACCACATTGCCCCAAGGAAACTCCTAACCTCAAAAACAATTTTAGGAACCAACCATTTCATGATGGCCTCCATGTTGGAAGGGCCTATATTTAACTCTCCTCCACCTATCACATACCCCAAATATACCAAGGACTATTGTACAATCTCACACTTCTTAATATTTGCCAACAAATGGTGCTTCATTAATGTCTTTATCACCCGCATTAAATTGGATATGTGCTCATCTTAGGTCACATTATATACCAATATATCATCCAAATAGAAAATAAAAAATGAATTTATGAAATGGAAGAATATATTATCCATTAACCTCATAAACGTAGTTGGTTCATCACATAGGATGAATGGAATGACTAACCCTCATATAAACTTTTCTTGGTTTGCAAGGTGACCTTACAAGTGTATTCCTTTCTAACTAGAACTTGTGATATCCAAATATTAAGTCCATATTGGTGAATTATTTCACTTGCTACAAGTCATCAATCCTGGGCAGGGGGTACCTATTCCTGAGCATGATTTTGTTAAACTCCTTGTAATTAATACACATCCACCAAGTCCCATCTTCTTTTTGACTATGATGATGGGTAACCCACTCAGTCGAATGACATATTTTTCCAGTAGCTACTACAAATATTTTTCACCTCATTTGCTTCTATAACATATTGTGTGTACAACCCAATGTCTGACAATAGTTGGATCTTGTGCTCTACTTCCCTCGTGGGTGGTAACCCTTTAAGCTCCTAGAACACATCCTTATATTTCTGTAGAAAATCTTTCAGTTGATGTCTTTATTTCTTAGTACACCCCTCTACGGATTCCTTTGCTCTTACCGCCTCTTCTATAGACTTATTTTCTCTTAAATATAGTAAAACAGAGTTCTTTCGAGGACTAATCAATTTCTTGGCTTTGTTCAAACTTACTAGTGAATTTTTTGACTTGCCTTTATGCACATCGATGGTGAATTATTTTCCATCCATGATGAGTCAATACTGGTTGGCTATCCTCATGAATATTGCATCTTGCATATACATGTAGGGACTTACAAACAACACTCCACATACATCAAGGGGCACTACATCTAGTTTTACTTCATCAATAAAATCAACATTGGAAGAAAAATATAATTTTGCATTGTTTTACTACCTTTAACTATGCATCCTAATTTACCCGTCCCAATGGATATGGGTTTGGATGATTACCAACTTCCAACCCCATTTTTTTACTAGATCTATTGCAATGATATTCACCTGTGATTCTAAATGAGGTAATTCCTGGTTTGTTATAGCTTACTCTATGCCTGTAGGTATTGTAGTGGTTGGTGATATGTGTGGATTATTGTCTCCTTTCCAATAAGATAGTGCTTCCACTTTTTCTGAACTTGCACTAGGTCATAGAGCTTCTTTTCATATGTAAGGAAATTAAGAAATTCCCCGTGAAATACTACACAATGATAACATACATGCATTCCTCCTTGCATCAAGGCCACTCGCATAACATACCCTCTCACATCTGTTTCCATTACAAGTTCGGTAATGCCAAAACTTGTGCTTTACTAATATTCTTCTTTAACTCATCAAAGGCCCTTTATTGACCCTTTCCTGATTGGAAACTATTGCCACTTGCTATTATGGCATGGTGCTGCTACCATTGAAAATGAGGCTATAAATTTCCTCACGTACCATGTTACCCAGAGGAAATTCCTAACCTCAAAAACAATTGTAGGAACCAACCATTTCATGATGGCCTCCATCTTGGAAGGGCCTATATTTAGCTCTCCTCCACCTATCACATACCTCAAATATACCAATGACTATTGTACAAACTCACACTTCCTAATATTTGCCAAAACATGGTTCTTCTTTAATGTCTTTATCACCCACATTAAATTGGATACATGCTCCTCTTAGATCGCATTCTATACTAATATACCATCCAAATAGAAAATAATAAATGAATTTATGAAATGGAAAAATATATCATTCATTAACCTCATAAACGTAGTTGGTGCATCACATAGGATGAATGGAATGATTAACCACTCATACAAACTTTTCTTGGTTTGGAAGGTGATCTTCCAAGTGTATTCTTTTCTAACTCAAACTTGTGGTATCCAAAAATTAAGTCCATCTTGGTGAATTATTTCACTTGCTACAAGTCATCAATCCTGGGCAAGGGGTAACTATTCTTGAGCATGATTTTTTTAAACTCCTTGTAATCAATACACATCCACCAAGTCCCATCCTTTTTTTGACTATGATGATGGGTGACCCACTCAGTCGAATGACATATTTTTCTAGTAGCTACTACAAATATTTCTCACCTCAATTTCTTCTATAACATATTGTGTGTACAACCCAATGTTTGGCAATGGGGAGTTTGACAATAGTTGGATCTCGTGCTCCACTTCCCTCTTGGGTGGTAACCCTTTAAGCTCCTAGAACACATCCCTATACTCCTGTAGAAACTCTTCCAGTTGATGATTTTGTTTCTTAGTACACCCTTCTAGGGATTACTTTTCTCTTATTGCCACTTATATAGACTTATTTTCTCTTAAAGATAGTAAAACTAAATTATTTCTAGGACTAATCAGTTTTTTGGCTTTGTTGGCACTTACTAGTGAATTTTTTGACTTGCCTTTATGCACATCAATGGTGAATGATTTTCCATCCTTGATGAGTCAATATTGTTTGGCTATCCTCATGAAGATTGCATATTGCATATACATGTAGGGACTTACAAACAACACTCCACATACATTAGTGGGCACTACATCTAGTTTTACTTCATCAATAAAATCAACACTGGAAGCAAATCTAATTTTGCATTATTTTACTACCTTTAACTATGCATCCTAATTTACCCATCCCAATGGGTATGGGATTGTATGATTACAAAATTCCAATCAATTTTTTTTTCTATATCTATTGCAATGATATTCCCTATATATTTATGTGGAAGAGTTTGGTAATTTCTCTCTTCTTGCTGCTGAAGGCCACATAGATTCACCTACTTATGCACTGACATACATACGATATTCTCATCCACATCCAATCTATTTCAACCTGGTTTTTAGAATTAGTGATGATGAGATTCTTCTTGTTATTATGTTTCTTTTTGTTCTCCAGGTTAAGCTCCAGATGAAACTTCCAACATTTCTCCTCTCTATGACTACCAATATTATAGTGGTTGTAGTAGTTGTTGGGATCCTTGCATTGGTCTGATGTGGTTTTCATATTTTTATATTTTCCCATTTTATATTTCTTCTCCTCCTCCTTAGAAGCATCATTTTCTCCTTGTTATTTGATCCAGTTGATTTTCCTTTCTTTAGGCATATGTTCTCGAGGTATTGTGCCTATACACAAGCCTCATCCATCAATCTAGTTTTGAAAAACATCACTTGGTTTCACAAATGGTTGTGTAGACCCCAAAGATACTTGATGAGTACATTTGTGTTATTTAGGGAGAGACCAAGCATTATGGACATTTTTCTAAATTATGTGGTGCACTCTTGTACACTTTTCTCCTACTACTACTTGAAGTAGTATCATTAGATCCATTAGTTCTCTACATACCAAATAAGGTAAAATTGTGATTTTATGAGGGTTTTAAAGTCCTCCCACTTAATCATTGGAGGATCTCCCTCCAACCTCAATACCTTCACATAGATTTCCCATGAGGTTAGGGCATGGCCATTTAATTTCAACAACATGTTCAAGGCTCGAAATGTCTACCTCAACATCGGGGAAAACCACCCAACCAGGACCTTAGATCAAATCCTTTTTGATTTGGAATGGTGGCTCTGACTCAAAATTATGCGACCAATTTCCCTTGATATTAATTATGAAAATAGATGGAGTATATAGGTGTAAGGCTATGAGGTAATTAAAACTAAAAATAAAGAGTATTTAAACTAATTATCTATCCTAGGAAAGCTTATCTATATATGTGATTTAGAAGGATCTCACAACAAACATGATAATATAGATTATGAAGTGATTATCAGGTTAAACAAAATATTGATAACTAATTCAATTAAATAGTTAATTAAATTAGTTGATGAATTCGTTACATATATAAGATTTCATTGTTTATGCATATCATATATGATTTCAATCACACATATCAATAGTGAAAAATGTATGATTTCTTGCAACACATATATGATAAACGTAATCAAATAACCATTCAACTCTTAAGTAAAGTAATAATAGATAGATAGTAGTATCCGATATATCATAACTATACTCATGAGAAAATAGTAGTGGTTCAACTTTATATTAAGAGGAAATTAAGTTACAATAGTGCAAACAAAAGCCTCTTTCCAAAATTTAGAATTCTCCACACAAATATATGGGATTTATATTTTTGAAATGAAATACAAATATAGAAAAGTAGAGTAAAGGCATGAAGCGGTTTTAACAAACAATGTTGTTAGGTCCCTATACTACTAGTCTAACCCCTTATTGTTATTAGTACAACCCCCTTATTATATTTTTGTGCCCATGTAGGCCCCATATTGTTATTATTGTACCCCATAGAAGCCCACTATCATTATTATTGTGCCCTTACATTATTATTGTTATGTTGACTCTCATTATATTATGACCCCTTAGACTCCTATATATAGAAAGGAGTTCTTGTCATTTGTATCATCCAAGAATTGTTCATTTGTGTAATGTAAAGGAGGTTTCCCCCCCGAAGAGGCTTATTTCTAAGGAGTTCATCTATCTTTTCTATATTTTTGTGAGCTAGTTTCATAACATTTGGTATTAGAGCTTTGGATTCTAGGGTTTCGCTGCTCCAAATAGGTCATCGTGGTATTTCCTCTATAACTATTTTTCTATGATATTTCAAAAACTAAAGCAAAAAATCCATTCAAGAAGAAATCTCATTAAACCTCGCGTCAAATTTTAGATCTTGTTTTGCCATTTTTTCGAAGGTATGATTTGAGGAAGTTAGGGCTTTTGCAAGCTCCAGAATTTCATCTAAAATAGGGCATCGTGGAATTTTCACTATACCCTTTTTGCTACGAAGTTTCAGTAGCTAAATAAAAAACCCATTTGAGAAGAAATTGGTCTGAATCTCAGGTCCGAATTTCAGATCTTGTCTCGCTATATTTCAGATATATGATTTGAGGAAGTTAAGGGTTTTGCAGACTCTCGAATTACATCCTAAATTGGTGACCTTGGGAAACTCATCCTAACTTTCTCTCTGAGCATCAGGTTGAAGCTTCGTAGTAAGTTACAGAAAGAGGATGGAATTTGTTTTGTTTGGGTATAATTTTCAAAACCTAAGGTTGATACAATGACACGTGGCACATTTTACAAGTTCGCTCTACTAAAGTAGTCTATAATTAGCTCATCGCGAGAGATTGGGAATAAATATTTCTTCGGGAATCCAATTGCAATCAAACTTATGGAGGTAGAAAGAGGACTCAAAGGGATATTACAGGCCAGAATTTTAGAACGTACAGATTCAAAATTATAGAGTTATAGTCGTTTCAAGATCAAGCTTGTAAAATTAAGAAAAAGCACGAAGAGGAAGTTTGATGGCAAGGATCTGGTAAATTGGATACTACAAATGGAGAAATATTTTGATCTACATGGTGTACCACTATTACAAAAGGTATGTATTTCATCTAATTACTTAGAGCATAATCAACTTTTATGGTATAAAGGGCTTTGTTCTTGTAAACCACTTGCTACGTGGTCAATTTTCATGGAGGAAATGATAGCACATTATGAGGATACAAAGAGAAACACCTTCTTTAGCCAATTGATAAATATCAAACAAAAGGGTTCAATGGCAGAGCACATTGAGGAATTTAAAAAATTGAATATAAGGGTAAATGATATTCTGAAGAAGCAAAGGATTGATGTCTTCATAGGGAATTTAAACGATAACATTCAACATGAGGTTCATCTTTGGGAACCTGATTCATTGGAGAAGGCATTCAGGTTGGCAAGAAAAATTGAAAGAGAAATTATGGAAACAAGGAAGCACACCACTCAAAACTATAAATATGAAAGTTTTTTTGCTCCTAGCCTCCCACAACCTACAAGGTTTACACCACACAATTTTAAGGAAAAAGAGAAAGAGGGCTCTGTTACATTTGTGATAGCAAATACACTAAAGGTTACATTTGTGATAGCAAATACACTAAAGGTCATAAGTGTGCTGAGAAGAAATTATTTTACATAGATTGTGAAGAGCAGTAAGAAAAGGATCAAGAAAGATAAAAAGAAGAGGATATACACCAGCAACCAATGCTAGAGAAAGAAGAAATTAATCTGACCATATCTTGTAAAGCATTGGCAAGAATTACCACTCCCCAAATTCTCAAGATAGAAGGACATATCAAGAAGAAAAAGGTTCAAGAAGTGAAATATCACATCAAGAAAGAAAAAATGAATCTAACCATATCTTGTAATGCATTGGACGGAATCACCAATCCTCAAACTATCAAGATAGAAGGACATATCAAGAAGAAAAAGGTAATGATGTTGATTGATTCAGGGAGTACCCATAATTTTATTCGTTGTAAGATAGCCAAGGAATTGAATTTCTTCCTATACCAAGCACCAATGTGTCAAGTGATGGTTGCAAGTGGAGGAACCATAAATTTCCCTATAAAGGACCATAATATCAAGTTATCCATGCGAGAATATGTATTGAATGGCCCAATGCTTTCCATTCCAATGGTTGGTGCTGATGTTGTACTAGGAGTCCAGTGGCTATAATCTTTGGGTACAATAGCTTTTAATTTTCAAGAACTTTTCATGAAATTTTGTGTGGAAGGAAAGGAAGTTGAATTAAGGGGTATTTCAGGGAAACCGGGAAAGATAATCATCTCTAACAGTATGACAAATCTTCTAAGGAAGGAACAACGAGGCGTAATTGCACAATTATGTTCGCTAGAGGTTCCCACATCAAAATGTTGGAAATAATACTGAGAGGGGGGGTGAATCAATATTATCTGGTCAATTATTTTCTTTTTCAAACCCAAAACATATACACTACTTCAGTTAGAGAAAACGACGTATATATGCAACTACAGATAAGGAAACCTGTGTATACCATACAGACTTATAATTTAAAATATTCTACGGATGTTGAACATTAATCTATACATCAGGATCATATAAACAGTAACCAGGAACAGAAAATAGAGCAGAAGACAATCACACACAAGAACACAAGATATAAGGTGGAAACCTAATGTGGGTGAAAACCACCTACTGCAATATGTCTCTATCTTTTCAATTAGAAACTTCTTTTTACAATGATTCTGTACTGGTGCAGTCCTTTACCAATACGCAGGCTACTACCTGTAGAGAGCTACAACCCTCTCTCATTTTCCAGCTTCTCCTGGAAGGGAGCTACAACCCCCTTAGTTCTTGTACTAGTTGAGATACTAGTACGCAGGCTGTTACCTGCAGAAGACTACAACCTTCTCTTCCTTCCAGGGACCACGTTTCATAAATTTTCAGACTGGATCCACAAATAACATCAATCAAACATCAATAATTTCTGCATCAACCAATCACCTTTTCATAATAACAGTAATCACACCACACTTCTGAACCTAGAACACTGTAGCAATAAACAGAAGCAGCTAGAACATAATAACAGTAATCACACCCCACTTCTGAACCTAGAATACCCAGATCATAATAACAGTAATCACACCCCACTTCTGAACCTAGAACACTGTAGCAATAAACAGAAGCAGCTAGAATATAAATCAAGAGATGTACGCTACTTCACTATTCAGAAACCTACGTACAGATCCATAAATTCATTCTTTCAAACATTCAGATATTAGTTAACCCAAATTATCAGATTTATAGATCAAGCGTGCGCCACATATCACAGATCAAAATCATATAGAGATACCACTATTCCCAGCCTTAATATTTTGACCCATGAAACATAAACTTAAATCCTTCTCCTGCGCTCAGGTTCCTTCTTCATTCAGATCTAGAATCTGCAACCAATAACCAATCAACATTATTCTAGTCTAGCACTTTATCAGAATATTCCAATAATTAGAAAGATGCCTTGCAAATGATCTCCTTCCTCTTTTATAGCATTAGGCCTTTTTACAATACCCAGGACCAAACCATAACATTCATACCATGGACCCAATACTTGGGATCAAACACTTTGGATGCAATACCACGGACCAAAACCATAAGGATCAAAAAACCGGACTAATACCATGAACCAACCATAAGATTTCCCATGTGCGTGCGCTTTTCTCTTCATGAAAGTGCATGAACTTTTCTCTGCATGAAAGTGCGTGAACTTTTCTCTTCATGAAAGGAACTTTTCTCTGCATGAAAGTGCATGAACTTTTTTCTGCGTGAAAGGATCTTTTCTCAGCATGAAAGAAACTTTTTCTGCATGAAAGTGCGTGAACTTTTCTCTGCGTGCAAGTTCGTGAACCAGAAAATAACTTTGTTGCACTATAATTTATCATCTGAGATGAGTGGGTTGCCATCAAGTACAACATATGTATCATAATGCTAACAGGTCAGTCATCACAAAGCTAGGGCAGTAGGGTGGTGTTACAAGATATGTCGCAACCTGTTGTGAGGGTGGGAGCCTCCAAGCAATTGTAGCTGGTGAATCGTGTCTCAATTCACCGCACATTGTTGAATTGTATTGTTTACTGTTTCTGTTATGTGATGCTGATTAATGTGAACTTAATGTTGTGAAGATTAAAATTAACGGATTGATTAGAAATATTGATTCACCCCCCTCTCAGTATTTCCAAGAAGATATGAGAGATTCTCTTCAACTAGTTGGTTCCCATCTTAGTTTGTTGTTGAGATATTCTCTCAACAAGTTTCATTGTCACTTCCAAAAGATGTGTTTCATTGTCTTTGAGCAAATGACAGAGAGGGAAAAGGTTGTCAGAGAGCCCACTCTAAATGAGCCTCGGATGGGATCTTCTGTTACATGACAAGCTAGTGAAATACTTGAATCTTATAAGAATTAGTCACTAGGAATTATAAAAACAACATCCACAAAATTCCAATTTGGGAAAAAAAGTACATAATAATTTATCTATTATTATTTTTTTTAATTTCTTAATATTTGTGGAAAAATATTTACAAACAATAAAGCAAAAAGTGAAAGGGTATGTACAATAAAATTCTCAACCTTTTCGATAATGCTACTAAACTGAAATAAAATATGAATATGCTATGGGATCTAGAGTTTGGGTATCTTTGATCAACAACGCTCCCTTAGCTAGGTGCTGATGGCATACCACATCATGTGACATGTTATAAAAGTAGATAGAGAGCTATCCTCGTGCTAAAAAACAAATTTACACATGATCTTCTAGAGAAATAAGGTTGAGATCCTCTAGCACTGTGAGATCTTAGTAAAGGCAGATGGAACTAGAGAGAAACAATCTCCAAACGAGGCAGCACACCAATGAACTTGACCATACAACAAAACTAAATACTGATCCTAGAAATACTTCCAACAACTCTTAGCAAATTGGCACTTGGTTTTCCACGGTATTGGAGTCTAGGATAGAATCTTAAATCACTGATGCTACCTATCCAAGTATCAAAACAAACTACTTTGCACAACGAAATAATATATAACAATAAATTTACTAGTGCACAAATTGTGCATAACTTTTTACAAAATTTTACGACAACCCAACTTCGTTATATTAATCAAACTGATAATACAATAGTTTAAGGCTCATGTACCAAGGATAATGGCCCTCATACATCCACCGATATAATACAACAACGACTAGGGCTTGGTGTCGGTCACTTCAACAACCAATCTACCTTGAACAAAGTACTCTGATCGTCTAGCTGATGCAGAGGTCCTCACAGCTGCCTTGGTTGTACCCTGTACACATATACTCGGTCCTTTGGCTCCCAATCCCATTAGTAACTCCAATCTACCTCTATCAATGAACCAACTCCATTAGGCCACTGAATTGGGCTCCACCTGCTCTCTCTTTGACCGTTAGTCCTTCAACACATCAACACATCGAGACCACCGTCGAGTTGTTCACAACTCTGTTTGTGAACAACTCTTAACTACCCACTGCTGCTTCTCAGCTCTTTAGGGACCTTCTTCTCACTAGTGCCTTCTTGTGCTGCCTAATGAAGACACACTTAGGGCCGGAGGGCTTCCCACTATCACTGTCGAATGCCCTTCTCCAACAATGAACTTACGACATGGAGGACTGCCCAACTTCTATTGAGATGTCCTCCACAAGGCAAGTTTAGGGCAACTCAAACTACTCCTGGATGATTAGACCTATGAGCTCTTCTTTTTCCACTTCTAACAATCCCTTAGTCCTTCAAGGGCTTGTTCCTAGGGCTTGAAGCAAGCCTCTACAATCCTCCATAGGTTGTTCTTAGGCTGCTCCAATTTTGCCACTTCTAGCAGCGTAAAGTCCTTCTAGGTCACTGTGCTTAGGGCTTAGATTTGGTCCACTCTCACACTGCCCTCCAACAGTCCACGAGCGTTCAATACAGTGTCCTCTCCTAAGACCTCTCATCCACTAACATCCAACCATCAACAAGAAGTCATCTGCAACTCACTGTTGCTGTTTCTTGCCTTGGGATCTGTGCCACCTTGAGCTCTGGTTAAGGTTGAAGTTAGGTTGCTACAACACCTAAAACATCACTCCTATCTTTGTGTTCCCTTGTTTAAACACCTGTCACCCTTTGCTACCCTTTCTAGGTATTCTTCACACACTGTTTAGCCTTGGGATCTTCTTCAAAGCACCCTACAGCCTGCGGTTTTGCTACAACAATAGGTCTCGGCCTCTAATGAAAGGGTTATACCCTCTGTTATAACTGTGTTGTTTCCTTAGTAGTTGCGGGTAGGGAAGAAGGCCCTAGACTTTGCCTATCGACCCTCCAAACTTCCTCCACAAGTTACTATTGCTACAACATTCTCTACGACCTAGAACAGAGGCACAATACCATACACAAATAACACAAAATTCACCAAACTTACCTTTGAATCAACGGCTAGGATCTGCACATAAGTCTACTCTAAAATAAGCCAAGACACATCCTCCAATCCTCTTGTTGGGTGCCTCAGACCTGTGGCCCTGCTGCTCAAGGAATTCGCACCCTAAACAGACCCGAAACTTGTGCTCCTTGCCTCTCTTCTTCGTTTGCCTCAGTCGCTGCCAATTTCAGAGCCAACCTTTCGATGGAAGATGCACTTAGGATGTGTAGAAATGGCTCTCACATCACTCCAATTTATATCTAACCATATTGTGTTACCAAACATTAATTTGGGCAACCATAGTACTCGAGTCGACCTGCTTTAGCTGCCAAATTAATTTACAACCACATAGAAAAATTCATATCTCATCATAGACACCTTACATTTGAGTGATTTTTGCTGCCCCTTTCTCCTCCAAGGGTCCTCTAACACCTCCATGTCAAATCACTCAAATGCCTCATGGATTCACTC